>JAVJIF010019292.1:0-69805 GCA_038442645.1 Agave tequilana | reverse complement strand
GATGACAAAACTCATGGAGTTATATATGCATGGATTAAAGATAAGCTTCAAGGAAGCTCCCCCTTAACTCATGCATAGGGATAAACAATAAATATATGCAATGAATATTAAACATGAAACATGCGTATGCATAAACAATAAATGGTTCTAGATATCAAATGGAATATTCAAAACAAAATAAGTTCTAGATACCAATTACAAAGCAAACTCTATATATCAATTAAACTTAATATTCTTGAGATTAAAACATAATATATGCATAAATATAAGCATGCATATAAAACTTAGCCATCACCTATTCACCCCCCTCTAGGTGATCTTACAGATGTCGCCGATGGAGAAGCCTGGTTGAAGATCTTGTAATCACCTAGAGCTTTGTAAGATATTAGTTTGTTAAAATATAGAATAAAGTTGATGCTCATGAAGTTCCACACACAAAATACACGATTTCAAAAAATACAAGTTTTAGTAGTATTGGTATTTTGCTTGTTTGGTTTTGATACATGTCACAATTTTTTTCAAAATTTTATAATGAGTTTAGAACATGTATTTCATCATCTATACATTGCTACATTACCATAAACCAAGACAAAATATTTAGAAAAATATTTGAAACTCAAAAGTTTTCATAAAAACTATTTCAGGCCAGAACGGTTCTGGCCCGGTCGACTGGTACCTATTGCAGGCCAGAACGATCGACCGGTCGATCGACTGGGCCTTTGGCCAAGGGTGTGCATGTTTGTGCACGTTTTCGATCAATCGATCGGTCGATCGCTAACCCCATTGGTCGACCGATCAGTTAACCGACTAAGAGACCTGACTATCGGTTAGGGTCAGTCGACCGACCTAGTCGATCGACAATTTAGTTTTTCTTTTTAAAAACTATCAATCGGTTAACCGCCCGATCGACTGGAGCGAAAGGCTCTTTTATGGATGACCTGTCGGTCGACCGATAGGCTGCCAAATGGCCATAACGGCTAGTTTTTGAATCTGTTTTGTTTTTGGTGAATTTCAACGGGCATTTTTGGTTTTCAAGTGTCTAAACACACCCCAACTGACCTGGTATGATTTATAAATGATATTTATTCATTGCCTATATATATGGGTCATTGGTTTTGGTTTAGACAAGAAAAACACACAAGTTTACAAGTTTTCAAGTTTGTTTCAAAAGAGAAAAGTTTTTCTAGCTTTCAATCTCCGAGTTCGTTCTTTCCAAAACTATTTTTAGTTGGTTTTAAAACTCTTCTATTCTTTCTAACTGAATTTCATCTCTCACTTAACTTCTTGAGCAACTCTTCATATTCTACTCTATAGAAAGTTGTAAGAGAGAGTGTTTGTGATCATGTTAGATCACAAGTGCTTTGTAACCTCAATTGAATTTGTGCTACCTCTTGTGTAGAGAGCTGAATTGGTGGAGTTGTGTACTCCAGTCTTCTGTAGCCAAGTTGTAATTCCTTTGTGTAAGGTCCCTTTGTGGAAGGTCCCTTAGAGGATAGTGAAATCCTTCATAGTGGTGAAGGCGGGGACGTAGAACGGTGGCTCGAACCTTGGAATAAATTTTTTGTGTTTGTGATTGCTTGTGTCTTACTCTCTAGTGTTTTCCATTTTCATACTTGTGTAATTGTTCATCTTGCATTCTATAAGTTTTTCATTCCATCACTTTCATTACCGGTCTATACTCATCTCAATAAGGAGGCAATTGAGCGCCTCAACTCATTATCTAGAAGAATCAAAGATGAGAAGTTCTAGAACTCTTCACAGGAAATTCGGTTTCAATTCTTATTTTAGTGACCATTTGCATAATTCATCATAAATAGTTTTAAAATTGCATTTGATTAGCAAAACACCTATTCACCCCCCTCTAGGTGTATTTCAATTGGTATCAGAGCTTTGATCTCTAGTTTTTGGCTTAACAATCTTAGGGAGATCCTAATTGCTAATCACTTCTTTCACAAATTCATCTTCATCCACTTTAGTAAAAATGACCAAAGGTATTAATACCCCTCCCAAGTTTGATGGCCTTAACTTTCCTATATGAAAGGTTAAGATGACTGTATTCTTGCAATCCTTAGGAAGCCGGGTTGCAAAAGCGGTGACTAAATCCTTTAGTATACGCATTGGTGATGAGAACACTTAGTCCGACATTGACACTATGCAAATGCTAAGGCACACTATGCCTTACTTCAAGCTTTGAACGATGACGATATTGCTAGGGTCATCCATTGCAAAGCCACCTACAAGATTTGGACACATCTAGTAGTCACAGACGAAGGAACGTCACAAGTTAAGAGAGTAAAGATTGATCTCTTACGTTCCCAATATGAAAATTCCATCATCCATGATATGACACCATTATGACATGGTAACAAGATTTCTAAAATAACTAATGGTCTTACTTCATTAGGTGATGTCATTGACATGATCAAAAGTAAGGAAGATCATTCTAGCACTTCCACCCTCATGGGAACTCAAAGCTACTACATTGAATGAGCTAATGACACAGAAGAGATGGAGCTCATCGGTCTTATAGGAACCTTAAGACCCATGAAATAGAGAGGAAGACAAGGGAAGAGATGGCACCACAAAAGAAGAAAGTGATCGCTTTCAAATCCACTCCTACCATCTAAGACGATGATGATGAAGAAATGGATAATGAAGAATTCTCCTTCCTAGTGAAAAATGTAAGGAGGATGTACAACAAGGCTAAGTTTAACAATAGAAGAAGATGGCAAGAGAAAGAAGACAAGAAGGTCATATGCTTCAATTGCCGGAAGCCAGGACACATGGTTGCAGATTGTCCGAAGACCAAAAGTAAACCTTTAAACCTCAAAGAAGCCGTACAAAGGAATACTCTCATGGCTACATGGGGCTCTAAAGTGAAACCGATGAAGAAGTGGATACGGCACATGTGTGTTTCATGGTTAATGATAACACACCTAAGATAATATCCGAACTCTCACTTGACGATTGTGAATTAACAATGGATGAATTGGGTGAGACTTTTGAAGAGTTGTCTAACAACTGTGATTTCCTTAAAAAGAAGTATTTAAAATGAAAAAGAAATGAAACCTTCAAATAAAATTGTTATTCTTTCAAAAGAAAAAGATGATTTATCTTCTACACTTTTATTCACACAAAAAGATTTTGATGCATATAAAATTTCATGTAAAATAAAATTTCTATTAATTGATAAAAAGAGATTTCTATTCTAAAAGATAAATTAATTCTTTAGAAGATGTATTAAAAAAATGTGAGTTTGATAAAGGTAGGTTGAAGGCAATGTTTCTAAGAAACTTACTTCAAAGAAAAATGTTCATACCACACATGCTCATCATACTACACATATCCACACTCCTAAATCACAATATATACATACACATCATGTTACACATATTACACACACCAAACATATTCACACCCCACACTCCCATCATTCTTTTATTTATGGTAGAGTTTATTCATATTCTTATTGTGACCGAAAAGGTCACTTAGCCAAATTTTGCTTTAATAGAATAAATGCTTCAAATGATCACATTTGGATTCGAATGCTATCCAAAATCAATCAATTTGTTACCTGATATAGGTACACACCAAGGCTCCAAGACGTAGGGTGCGATGGTATCTTGATAGCAGTTGCTCAAGGCATATGACTTATGATATTTACAGTTTTATAACCCTATTAAGGTATCATGAAGGTGGCACCGTCACCTTCGGAGATGATTCCGAAGGAAAAATTAGCGGTATAGGTAACATTAAAATTGGTTCGTCTCCCTTAATTGAAAATATTATTTTAGTAGATGGTCTCAAACATAACCTCTTGAGTATTAGTTAACTTTGTGATAGAGGTTTCAAAGAGGTTTTTGATGATTTAGCTTGCAATAATTTAAATAGACAAACCAATGCATGTGTACTTTCTGAATTTCGTGAAAGTAACGTGTACATGATTGATATGTCAAATTTATAATGCAATGTTACATGTTTAAATGCCTTTAATGAAGACTCTTAGTTATGGCATAGGAGACTAGGTCATGTTTCATTTGACCATCTATTTAGAATTAACAATAAGGAAGTGGTGAAATGTATTCCTTATTTGAAATTTGAGAAAGACCGCATTTGTGATGCATGCCAACTTTAGAAACAATCAAGTCCTTTTTCAAAACAATCAAGGATATCATGACATCAAGACCTTAGAGTTAATTCACATGGATTTGTTTGGTCGAACTAAACCAAAAGTCTAAGTGAAAATTATTTTGTCTTTGTTTTGGTTGATGATTTTTGTCATTTTACATGGATTTTCTTTTAGAACACAAAGATCAAGCATTTTAACATTTTCAAGTGTTTAGAAAAAGAGTTGAAAAAAAAAGATTTTTTGGTTTTACGTATAAGAAGTGATAGAGATAGTGAATTCATTAACCACTCTTTTATCATCTATTGTGAAGAATATGAAATCAACATGAACTATCATGTCCTAAACTCCACAACAAAATAGAGGTCGTTAAAAGGAACAATTGTACTCTTCAAGAAATGGCTAGGATAATGATAAATGAATGCAGACTATCTCAATACTTATGGGCCGAGGCCGCAAACACATCCTGTTATATCTCAAATAGAATTTATTTTTGTAAAAATACTTCTAAAACTTCATTTGAAATTTACTAGTTGAGAAAACCTAATGTTTATTACTTTATAATTTTTGGTTGTAAATGCTTTGTTTTGAACACTAAAGACAATTTAAGAAAATTTGATGCCAAATTTTATGAAGGCATATTTATTGGGTATTCAAATCTAGTAAGACCTATAGAGTCTTCAATAGATCTACTTTGACTATTGAAAATTTTATACATGTCAAGTTTGAGGAATCTAATGCTTTTGTGAAGAATGTTGTAGAGATTGGTTTCTTAGGTGAAGACATGAAGAAGATAACCTTGAAGAACTCACTTATAGAAGAAGAAAAGCTAAAGACTGATATACAAGGTGAAGTTCAAGAGATTGAAGTGGAGCCAACACAACCACTTTCAAAGGATTGGAGATTTGCTTCAAATCATCGAAAGACCTCATCATAGGTAATGTATCCAAGGGGGTAACGACTCGATCCAAACTCCATGATTTATGTGGGTATTTTGCTTTTATTTCACACATTAAGTCTAAAAACTTCCTCGAAGCCGAGGCCGATTCATATTGGTTGCTTGCAATGCAAGAAGAGCTCAATCAATTTGAGCGCAACCAAGTCTGGCATCTTATTCCTAGACCCCATGATAGACCAACTAGTGGTACTAAATGGATCTTTAGAAACAAGTTAGATGAGTCGGGTTATGTTATTAGAAATAAAGCTAGGTTAGTGGCCCAAGCTTACACCAAACTGAAGGTATCGATTTTGAGGAAACCTTTGCACCTGTAGCACGGCTTGAAGACATGCGGATGACACTTCCCTTTGCTTCTTATAAGGGTTTCAAACTTTTTCAAATGGATGTCAAAAGTGCATTTTTATATGGTTTTATAGAAGAAGAAGTGCATGTTGAACAACCCCCCAGGTTTGTTGATCCTACACATTCGGATTTTGTGAACAAACTTGTTAAGCTTTATATGTTTTTTAAAACAAGCTCTAAGAGCTTGGTATGAAATAATTTTAACTTTTCTAATTTCAAACGATTTTGTTAAGGTAAAGTTGACACCACTTTGTTTACAATGCATGTAGATAGTGATATCCTAATTGTTTAAATTTATGTTGATATTATTTTTGGATCCACTAATGAAAAGCTTTATAAAGAATTTGAATCATGTATGAAGAACGAGTTTGAGATGTCTAGGATGGGAGAGCTAAACTACTTTTTTAGCCTTCAAATCAAGCAAAGGAGTGATGGAATCTTCATAAATTAAGCCAAGTATACAAGAAAACTCATCAAGAGATTTGGACTTGAAGATGAAAAATTAAGTAAGACTCCCTGGCCACTACTACTATCTTAACAAGGACGAACAAGGTAAAAAATGTAGACATTAAACTTTATATAAGTATGATTGGTGATCGATCGCATATATTGCATATACATTGTCACATTATCATGTTTTTTATCTAATAAATCCTATTTATAAGTTTTGTTCTTCTTTGTTAAATGTAGGCCCATTGTTAAAACAAAAGGGAAGAGAAACGAGCCCAAAAGCCCATCAAAATTCTGATTTAAATCAGAATTAATTCAAAATCAGAAGATCAGGGCAGATCGAGGCAGATCAGAGAGGATATCTTGGTTGAACATCAGTTAAAATGGATCTTTACAAATCAGTCGTTTAAAGCCAGAGATAAAAGGCCGTTTTGTCAAAACCAGAAGCTGCAACGGGAAATCCAGAACCAAATAAAGCTGGATCGCGAAACGAGGAGCTGTACCCTCCCGACTGTGGCCGCTAGCCATAGCCAGACTGCGAAAACGCGCCCAAACCCACGTTTCCACAGCTGTTTGATTACGGTTGGGGGAGCGTTTGCTCCCCCAATCTTCTTACACCCTCTCCTGTCTGGTTTTTCCCTATAAATACTATTTTCGACTAAGAAGAAGGGAGCGAAGACTAGGATTAAATTTCTTGTTCATTTTTAAAATTTTAGGAGCATTGTTAGATAACTTGGAGAAGTTGTATCTCCTCCTTATTTTTTCAGTTTAGACCAATAAAGAGAGAAGAGTGGAATTGAGTGTGCAATTCGTCTTTGAAGTGACAATCAAAGGAGTTTCTACTCGCTTATTCAACTCAACTCGAATTCGGTATGTTTATGTTTGATTTTCATTCTCTTGTTTGTTTTCCTTTCATCATGAGTAGCTAAATCATTTTCTAAGCTCACTAATTAATCTTTTCTACCTCCTCTCTCTCGATTGATTTTTATGAAATAACTCTCTTGAATCATAATACCTAAAGTTAAACTTTATTCTTGAAAGCTCATGAGGATGCTCTTCTTTTAAACTTGGACTTTCAAAGCACAAATATTTTCAAATCATTTTTATTCCATACTTGCTTCTTCGCGCTTGATGATTTAACATTCTATTTTTAATGTTGTGTTAAGAAAGTCCTCAAGATTTAATCTAAAATATTCTCATTTGTTTTACTTGAACATTAAAAGAAATTAAGCTTTTTTGCCTATGATAAAAGTGATGCACCAAAAATGTTCTTGAGATAAGTAAGTAGTTGAGTAGAAAATTAGTGAGCCCAGATCTTTCCTATATAAAAAATAACCAAACAATCTTCATCATTTTTAAAGATCGCCTTTTCCAAAGCCTTCTCTAATTTTTAAGTTTTTCTTTTAGTCACTTTCTTTCTCTCCATTCTCTTTTCAACTAAAAAAACAAATACCATTCTTTGCTTTTTAAACAAAAACACCGAAAAGCTTTCATCGTATTCCTCCCCGTAGACACGACCCGTTAGCCAAAGCTAGACGATAATTCTTATCACTTTCATTTCACAATCAATTTTTGGCGCCGTTGCCGGGAAGGGAACGGTGTATTTATTTTTTAACAAGTTTGGTGTCTTGTTTCAGAGACGTCAAGATTCAGATTTAGTACTCAAGCTTGAAGAAGACTTGGTATTCTGTGCCCCTACTCTCGAAAGTAGGAAGCAGAATTTCAAGAAATTGAAGCGCAAGTTTGAAAATTTGTGGACTACTAAAAATTCTTTTTTGCAGGACATATTGCTTGCAAAAATAAAGTTTTTTTTTGTATTATTATTCTTGTTATGTCTGATATTCACAATCCCTGTTTTTAATTAACAGTAATCTGAGTGATTGTTAATTGTTTAAAAAAACGTTTAGACTTGCATTCTAGGCATTTGTCTAATTACGTTTATTTTACAATTACTGTTGAAGATAGCTGGAGATAAGGTACGTATGCATAGCATATAGTTAGGAGACATTCTGTAACGCCCCGATCCCGCGGATACGGAGACGTTACTGCGACGTATATACGCAGGTCAGAAATACCCTCACGTATATACGCTAAGCATCAGTACAAGCAAGAATCAGAGTACGGAAGCATGTGATGCATTATACATTTCAACATATGAGTACAATTACAAAGTTATCACCAGATGTGACACAATATTATAAGAATATTACATCACCGATAGGCGCAAGTGCGAGAATTCAAAGAGATGTACAAGTATGAACAGTACAAAAGGGCGCTCACGAGATAGCAGGAGATGCCGCGAGCCAACCAGGGGGAGCAAGGATGGGACTGGAGCTACAACTGGTCTGTCCACTCCGCAGAAGTGAGCTTAGTTCTCAGCAGGAAGAATCCCCTTTAGTCCAAGCTTCGAGACCTGGACATGAGAATCCAGAGGAGTCAGAACTCTCCGGCGAGTGGTGATGCGAAAGCCAGATGGCGTGCTGAGATAAGCACAAGTGTATTGATAAATTCGAAACGTGAACATGCATTGGAAACCGTATCGTGAACAGCGGCATGCAGGAGCAAGTAAAGAGACAGTAATTGATATCTAGCCGGGAACATATATGATATAAGATGATAAAAGCAGGTAATGAGGCGATGAGTAAAGTAGATAGAGCAACACCTGATATCTCCTAAACTAACATAAAACCGATAAAACTGAATAAAATCAAGTACGAGCAAATCCGATTGTACATGTTTAGGTCACGGCTCCATGAGATTAGTACCTCGAAGGAATAATCCAAACAAGGAAACCCTCATCTATATACCTTTACCTCATGTTACCGTAATCTGAGCGCGTATAACCTGGGTTACAGAACAACGCCATAAATTGTATATTAGTATTTTATTATAATTGGGGCCGTCTAAGTTCCAGGCTTCAGTATGTGTCCCATTCCACATACTTCCACTTACAACTTATAGAGCAAGTTATTTGGAAACTGATAAAGTTCGATGAATCATGTTTCGGATGGGCCCCGTACATGCCCGGGACAACGGTCCAGGAGTATCCGGTGCTGAGTGGGAACGTACCGCTAGGTACCGGGACTTATTTACGCCCGAACAGGAATAGAGTATCGCAGATCCTATAGAAATAGGCCTAGGGCGTGTGCATACCCGGCAGGAATAAATAGGAGTAGGGGTGCCAGCACACCCCACGGAATCCCTGATGGCCGCCAGGTGATCCCTCAAGTATGTGGCCACGCGTGACTCGATAAGACCACCATAAACATGATTATTTAGGGCCCATCAGTTTTCCCCAAACCGGGTACAAGTTGTCTTATAATAATTTAATATGAAATTAGCAATTTACGGAATAAAAGGATCAGGACATGATCAGGAATTCAGGAGTACATGAATACTATAGATTTGGGTCACTGTATATATATTACAGGATAATAAGCACAAGATTCAAGTCATTGTATGTAATACAAAATAACATGGCAGGATTCCCGTGAATGTGATAGCCATAGGTCCAGTATCAACGTGTCAAGAAGCAGGTGGTGCATCATATTATAATGAGGAACAAGCGCTAAGTAGTAAGTCATGTCAGGTGGTAACACGTCAGTTGCTAAATGATACAGACAGGTGTATGTCAAGTGTTAACATGACAAGTATGTATATCACAATACCAAACGAGAATGCCGATATAAACACATAATGTTATGCATGACAACCCGACGATGCGGGAAAGTCTAATGGGATAGAGAGAACACTCGCCTAGAACTTCGGAAAACACCGTGAACTCCTAAGCTCTGGAATCCAGGTAATCAACGCGTCAATGCGTTCAATATAAAGGAGGAGAGAGAATGGAGACACGGGAATCGCAGACGCGGGAGTCGCGTTGCGTAGATGTCACAACCGCGGGGTTCGAGATCCTCGTTCTAGCAAGGACACGAGGAGAACGCAGACGCGAGCATGAACTCCGCGTCGCGTTGATATAAGAACGTGAAGGTCGCGTTAAATAATTACTTGGACGCAGGGGGTAAAGTCCGCGTCTAGTAATCACACAACAAGAGAAAGGGGGAGACTGAGAAAAAGGGAGACGCAGGAAATGAGGGAGAAGAGACCCAGGGGAAGAATTAAAGGAAAGGAAAAAGAAAGAAGGAAAGAAAAGAGAAAGAAAGAAAGAATGAATGAAGGGCAGAAAAGAAAGAAGGAAAGGAAAGACAAGAAAGAAGAAGGGAAGGGGGTTGGTCAGCGATGTTGCCGGCGGCGGCCGGAGGTGGTCGGAGACGGCCGAAAGTGGCCGGAGATGGGTGGCTAAAGCCCCAAGCCCAATCAATGGTGGTGCAAGTATAGTTGAAAATGAAAAATTGGTGTTTTGAAAACGAGGCTTCGGAGAACGAAGCTATAGCTCATTAGAAAGAGTATTCCGAGGAGAGGAAGATTGCGTGATTCGTGGTGGTCAAGGTGGTGTAGGTAGTGGTGGGTAAGGTGGTGAAGTTGGTGGTGAGAATGGGTTGTTTGGTGTAAAAGAGGAAGAAGAGGTGGTGTGATGGTGGTGTTATGGTTGTTATTGTTGTTGGAATGGAGGAGGAGATGGAGGAGAAAAAGGTGGTAGAATTGGTGGAGGAGTTAGAGGTGATGGTGGTGAAGGTGGCCGGCCAAGGAGGGAGGTAAGGTTGTTATGGGGCTGCTGTTTTCGTTTGCTGGAAATGGAGAAGAAAGGGAATAATGAAAAGAGAAGGAAAGAAGGAAAGGTGGGTGTATATATAAGGGAAATAATTATTACAAGTATGCCATTGGAATTCAAAAGGAATGAGACGCACAATTTAAACCTGCGTCCCATAAAAAATGGGATCCGCGTCTAGGAAAAAGAGAGTCAGACGCGGAGATAAGATCCGCGTCCAAGGAAAACGCGGATGTTGCGTTTAACAAAAAGGACAAAAGTCATAATGATTTGATTGGAATTGATTAGCAGTGCATTAAATACAGTATGGAGAGGATCTCTGCATTAAAGATTGAATTCGAGTTTGGTGGAACTCGCGTTTATCGAGGAGAGAAAAAAGAGAAAAGTAAAATACCTGGATAAAATTCCGGTATCTGAGAAAACACCGAAAACTCCGGAAAAGTCTAAAAATTTAAGTTGCTCAGAAAGCTTCTCAAAAATTCTTAAAAATAATAAATATTATTTAAAGATTTTTAGTGAAATCGGTTTTAGAAATTCAATCCCATTTTAAAAATAAAAATCCTGAAGTCAGCAGTCAATACTGATCTATACCGGGTCGGCCGGATTTTGATAAAATCTGAAAAATCTCAGAAAATTCCTAAAAGGAGAAAATATAATTCTAAGAAGAAATGTGAAAGCCGAATCTAGAAATTTGATTTCAATTGTAAACTAAAATTCCTGGAATCAACCAGTGATACTGGCCGACACCAAATCCAGTGGAATTTCGATAATTTTAGAAAAATCTCAGAATTAGATAGAAAATGTGATTTTAAGAAGTTATGGGAAATTCGTTTCTTAAAATTCAACTCCGTTTGTAAATTAAAAATCTGAGATCGGTCAGTGGCACTGGTCGACACCGGTTTTGAAGATTTTCAATTTAATTCTGAAAATTTTCAGAAAATCATGAAAAATCTAAAATATTGGAAAATGATGTTTGAAACTGAAATCGGTCAAATCTGGATACCAGAAAGACTAAATTGAGCAATAACCTGAGATCGGGTCCCCGGTTCAGACTAGGGCTGAATCCGAGTCCACGAATCCGGATTCAAGGTAAAACGGTCATATAAATAATTCATAATACAAAACAATTACAGAAAGTAAATCAAAAGAAATATGATCGAGAAATCTGAATACGCAGCTAAGTACGTACTCCGGGTGCGGGGTGTTACATTCCACCCACCTTGCAAAAATTGCGTCCTTGCAATTTCGATAAGGGGGAGATGAACACATGAGAGACCAGGATCGACAATGAGAGAATGATAAAGTGGAATATTTATGAAAGATTACCAACTCAAAATACAAAAGATCAGGGGTAGCGGTTACAGTGACATCCTCAAGGTTCCTGCTCTGGATACCGAGCTTCATATTCTGCTGTTGCTTGGCCTGATGCCTCTGCTGACATGTTGTAGACTTGGCCTTTACCATGATCTACTCTAGTACTAGGCCCTCTCTGTGGCTGACCATATTGCTGGGGCGGGAATAAAGCTCTTCGGTCTACGAGTTTTGGGTTCCTTCTAAGTGGTGGAGCTGGAAGTGCCGGGGTGTTGCTAGTGCTGGAAAGGTTGATGGTGTTGGATAGGTCCTCTTGAATGGGCAACCACCTGTCGAGTGATTACCGGATCCACATACCAAACATAGTCCATTAGCCTTTCGGCAGTTGCGTTGGATGTGTCCGGGCTTTTGGCAGTACCCGCATATCATCTGCTGAGGGGGAGGTCGGAATGGTCGCTTGACTATCGGCCCGTTGGTGGTCCTGGCTGCGTCTTCTTCGTTCATCAACTGAAAGGGTCTCTTCACTGACTAGTTCTGCACCTGGTTCTCATTCTTCTTCTCTAGTCCTCGTTCTACTTCACGGGCAATGGAGAGAACCTGGGAGCATGTCTTCAGCTGTTGAGGTATAAGATACATCTGGACATCCATCTTCAGCCCTTACTGAAATCTGCTCGCCCGTTTTTCTTCGTCTGCACCATATAGGGAGCAAATCTGCTGAGCCTCAAGAATTCAGCAGCATATTCATCCACTGATCGATTGCGCTGCTGCAGACGGATAAATTGTTCTTCCATGTCCCTTTGAGCTGTTGCAGGGAAGAATCTCTCGTAGAAACCCTTTGAGAATTGGTCCCAGGTGATGGGTTTCTCCAATGTCGCTTCTTCGGCCAACCACCATGTTCGGGCCACATCCTTCAATTGTACCTTGGCCACTTCCACTTGGTTCTCATCAGGGACTCGGGCCGCCTTCAAAAGATCCGTTATGTCTACCAGCCACTGTTCTGTATCCAGGGGCTTCTCTGTGCCGAAAAAGATAGCCGCTGTAATCTCCTGAAGTCCGACACGTTGCCTGGCCTTTGCTCTCAGGGTGCAACTAACAGTCCTTGACGTAGAAGCGCTGTCTGTTGTTGTTGACTCTGCATCATTCCTTGAAGTATCCTCATCAGGCCATCATTGTTTCTGTTAGATCCATCTTGAGAAGTACCAGCACCATTACGTGTTCCCCGTCTTTCCATATTTGAGTTGGTTGAAGTGGGTAACAAGAAGAAGCTGGAAGGTAAAAGATTGAAGGTCTCAAGATTCAAGAAATAGATCAGAAAGAAGGGATATATAACTCTGCACTTGTAGTTGGATTGTATAACCAGGACTCTTGTATTCCAGTTGCAAATTTCTTTACCATTAATTTGCCGTCTGGGCGCACTGAGGATGTGAGAACCTAGGCTCTGATACCATCCTGTAACGCCCCGATCCCGCGGATACGGAGACGTTACTGCGACGTATATACGCAGGTCAGAAATACCCTCACGTATATACGCTAAGCATCAGTACAGGCAAGAATCAGAGTACGGAAGCATGTGGTGCATTATACATTCCAACATATGAGTACAATTATAAAGTTATCACCAGATGTGACACAATATTACAAGAATATTACATCACCGATAGGCGCAAGTGCGAGAATTCAAAGAGATGTACAAGTATGAACAGTACAAAAGGGCGCTCACGAGATAGCAGGAGATGCCGCGAGCCAACCAGGGGAAGCAAGGATGGAACTGGAGCTACAACTGGTCTGTCCACTCCGCAGAAGTGAGCTTAGTTCTCAGCAGGAAGAATCCCCTTCAATCCAAGCTTCGAGACCTGGACATGAGAATCCAGAGGAGTCAGAACTCCCCGGCGAGTGATGATGTGAAAGTCAGATGGCGTGCTGAGATAAGCACAAGTGTATTGATAAATTCGAAACGTGAACATGCATTGGAAAGCGTGTCGTGAGCAGCGGCATGCAGGAGCAAGTAAAGAGACAGTAATTGATATCTAGTCGGGAACATATATGATATAAGATGATAAAAGCAGGTAACGAGGCGATGAATAAAGTAGATAGAGCAACACCTGATATCTCCTAAACTAACATAAAACCAAGTACGAGCAAATTCGATTGTACATGTTTAGGTCACGGGTCCATGAGATTAGTACCTCGAAGGAATAATCCAAATAAGGAAACCCACATCTATATACCTCTACCTCATGTTACCGTAATCTGAGCGCGTACAACCTGGGTTACAGAACAACGCCATAAATTGTATATTAGCATTTTATTATAATTAGGGCCGTCTAAGTTCCAGACTTCAGTATGTGTCCCATCCCACATACTTCCACTTACAACTTATAGAGCAAGTTATTTGAAAACTGATAAAGTTCGATAAATCATGTTTCGGATGGGCCCCGTACATGCCCGGGACAACGATCCAGGAGTATCCGGTGCTGAGCCGGAACGTACCGCTAGGTACCGGGACTTATTTACGCCCGAACAGGAATAGAGTATTGCAGATCCCATAGAAATAGGCTTAGGGCGTGTGCATACCCGGCAGGAATAAATAGGAGTAGGGGTGCCAGCACACCCCACGGAATCCCTGATGGCCGCCAGGTGATCCCTCAAGTATGTGGCCACACGTGACTCGATAAGACCACCATAAACATGATTATTCAGGGCCCATCAGTTTCTCCCAAACCGGGTAGAAGTTGTCTTATAATAATTTAATATGAAATTAGCAATTTACGAAATAAAAGGATCAGGACATGATCAGGAATTCAGGAGTACATGAATACTATAGATTTTTGTCACTGTATATATAATACAGGATAATAAGCACATGATTTAAGTCATTGTATGTAATACAAAATAACATGGCAGGATTCCCGTGAATGTGATAGCCATAGGTCAAGTATCAATGTGTCAAGAAGCAGGTGGTTAATCAATTATAATGAGGAACAAGCGCTAAGTAGTAAGTCATGTCAGGTGGCAACACGTCAGTTGCTAAATGATACAGACAGGTGTATGTCAAGTGTTAACATGACAAGTATGTATATCACAATACCAAATGAGAATGCCGATATAAATACATAATGTTATGCATGACAACCCGACGATGCGGGAAAGTCTAATGGGATAGCGAGAACACTCGCCTAGAACTTCAAAAAACACCGTGAACTCCCAAGCTCTGGAATCCAGGTAATCAACGCGTCAATGCGTTCAATATAAAGGAGGAGAGAGAATGGAGACGCGGGAATCGTAGACGCGGCGAGCATGAACTCCGCGTCGTGTTGATATAAGAACGCAAAGGTCACGTTAAATAATTACTTGGACGCAGGAGGTCAAGTCCGCGTCTAGTAATCACACAACAAGAGAAAGGGGGAGACAGAGAAAAAGGGGAGACGCAGGAAATGAGGGAGAAGAGACGCAGGGAAAGAAATAAAGGAAAGGAAAAAGAAAGAAGGAAAGAAAAGAGAAAGAAAGAAAGAAAGAATGAAGGGAAGAAAAGAACGAAGGAAAGGAAAGAAAAGAAAGAAGAAGGGAAGGGGGATGGTCGGCGATGTTGCCGGCGGCGGCCGGAGGTGGTCGGAGACGGCCGAAAGTGGCCGGAGATGGGTGGCTAAAGCCCCAAGCCCAATCAATGGTGGTGCAAGTGTAGTTGAAAATGAAAAATTGGTGTTTTGAAAATGAGGCTTCGGAGAATGAAGCTATAGCTCGTTAGAAAGAGTATTCCGAGGAGAGGAAGATGGCGTGATACGTGGTGGTCAAGGTGGTGTAGGTAGTGGTGGGGAAGGTGGTGAAGTTGGTGGTGAGAATGGGTTATTTGGTGTAAAGAGAGGAAGAAGAAGGTGGTGGTGTGGTGGTGTTATGGTTGTTGTTGTTGTTGGAATGGAGGAGGAGATGGAGGAGAAAAAGGTGGGGGAATTGGTGGAGGAGTTGGAGGTGATGGTGGTGAAGGTGGCCGGCCAAGGAGGGAGGTAAGGCTGTTATGGGGCTGCTGTTTTGTTTGCTGGAAATGGAGAAGAAAGGGAAGAATGAAAAGAGAAGGAAAGAAGGAAAGGTGGGTGTATATATGAGGGAAATAATTATTACAAGTATGCCATTGGAATTCAAAAGGAATGAGACGCACAATTGAAACCTGCGTCCCATAAAAAATAGGATCTGCGTCTAGGCAAAAGAGAGCCAGACGCGGAGATAAGATCCGCGTTCAAGGAAAACGCGGATGTTGCGTTTAACAAAAGGACAAAAGTCATAATGATTTGATTGGAATTGATTAGCAATGCATTAAATGCAGTATGGAGAAGATCTCTGCATTAAAGATTGAATCCGAGTTTGGTGAAAATCGCGTTTAGCGAGGAGAGAGAAAATAGAAAAATGAGAAAAGTAAAATACCTGGATAAAATTCCGGTATCTGGGAAAACCGAAAACTCCGGAAAAGTTCAAAATTTTAAGTAGCTTGGAAAGCTTCTCAAAAATTCTCAAAAATAATAAATATTATTTAAATATTTTTGGTGAAATCGGTTTTAGAAATTCAATCCCATTTTTAAAATAAAATCCTGAAGTCAGCAGTCAATACCGGGGTATACCGGGTCGGCCGGATTTTGATAAAATCTGAAAAATCTCAGAAAATTCCTAAAAGGAGAAAATATAATTCTAAGAAGAAATATGAAAGCGGAATCTTGAAATTTGATTTCAATTATAAACTAAAATTCCTGGAATCAACTAGTGATACTGGCCGACACCAAATCCAGTAGAATTTCGATAACTTTAGAAAAATCCCAGAAAAAGTATTTAGATAGAAAATGAGATTTTAAGAAGTTATGGAAAGTCGTTTCTTAAAATTCAACTCCGTTTGTAAATTAAAAATCCGAGAATCGGTCAGTGGCACTAGTCGACACCGGTTTTGAAGATTTTCAATTTAATTCTGAAAATTTTCAGAAAATCATGAAAAATCTAAATATTGGAAAATGAAGTTTGAAACTGAAATCGGTCAAATCTGGATACCAGAAAGACTAAATCGAGAATAACCTGAGATCGGGTCCTCGGTTTAGACTAGGGCTGAATCTGAGTCCACGAATTCGGATCCAAGGTAAAACGGTCATATAAATAATTCATAATACAAAACAATTACAGAAAGTAAATCAAAAAAATATGATCGAGAAATCTGAATACGCAACTAAGTACGTATTCAGGGAGCGGGGTGTTACACATTTTTGGGTGGTATTTGCTTTGAATGTTACGTTTCTATATCTTGCACACTTTGCACAATCAATTCTAAGGGCAAAACCCAAATCAAGATAAGGTGAGGAAGTCATTATCCTTCCTTATCTCACAAACCATCTCCAAATACGCACAATCTAAACCTAAGTAAAATCTAATAGACGTTGGCCTTAGGGACATCTCGAACTCACTAGGAGATTATCCTAAGGGGGAAGGTGTTAGAATTTGACTCCTGCCAAATCAGTGTTTAGGAAAGGGATTGAGGGGCGAAACCCTGAAGGCTGGTGGTTTGGCTTAATTAGGCCCGTCGCTTTTGCGCGGATACCTCCCACCAATCTTGCCCTAACCTGGCTGATTAGCTTGTAGTCAAAGTCTGCATTATACCTCCTGTGGACAATCAACCAGTTAGGAGTTGTCTAGGTCAAGGTTACTTTAGACTAGGCTTGGTTGATTACTCTTGTTCACTATTAGTAAACTTGTTTGTGATTGTGTTTGTGTATGCAAGTGTGGTCAAGAGACCCTAATTCTTCTAGGTTGACTAGAAATACATCACCACCCAAGTTTGAACCAAGACCAGATCCGGTTATGGCTTAACTGACATCTTTGAAGGATAGGTTCTATCCCATTAGAACCTCACTTCCATCTTGCATCCAACTTCCATCGGTTGGTGAATACAATTTTGAGCTCAAGCCTCAGTTCATCAACACACTCCCAAGTTTCATGGCTTAGAGTCTGAAGGTGCTTATTTCTTCATAAGAGAATTTGAGAAAGTATGTCTAATGATGAAAATCTCACACCTTGTAGATGATGCTATTAGATTTAGATTTGTCCCTTTCGCTCTTAAGGACTTAGCCGAGAAATGGCTTTACAGCTTAGCGGTCGGCTCTATTACATCTTGGGATGGTTTCATCAAGGTCTTCTTGAAGAAATTCTATCCAATTCACAAAATCGCTCTCGTTAGAAAAAATATCATGCAGTTTAAGTAAGAACCTAGTGAACCATTTTGGAGGTATTTTGAATGCTTCAAAGACCTCCTTATCCAATGCCCTCATCATGGAATAGAGAAATGGCGATAATGCCAAATTCTTTATGACGGTTTAGACTATTCTATCAAGACCCTCTTATAAAGCATGTGCCAAGGGGGATTCTTACAGAAGGATGAGAATGAAGGATGAGATTTATATGAGAATCTAGCTGAAAAGACCATCCAACGGGAACCTACTAGTGAAACCTCTAGGAACTCAAACTCCATCTCTTCAAAAGGAGGTCTCCATACTATTGAATCATCCATATCTAATGAGGCTAAGTTAGCTGACCTAGCGAGAACACTGAAAGCTTTAGAAACTAAGGAACCAAGTCCAGTCAATCAAGTCAGCCCAAACCAATTTCTAACCCCGAGCTGTACTTACTGTCAAGCCATGAATCATATGCTTGAGGAGTGTCCTGTGTTTCAAGCTCAGCAACAATACCCTGAACTGATTAATGCGACCTTTTCAAGGCTGAACAATAATCCTCACGCACCAACGTACATTGCTGGCTAGAGAAATCACCTAAATTTCTCATGAAGCCAAAATAACAATGATCACTCATGGTCAAATCATGCAAGCCATTTCTATCATGCTAATAATTCTTCCAATGCTAATAATTCTTCCAATCATCAACCTAACTTTTCTAATTTTCAGTATAATTCTCCCTACCATCCACCTAACTTTTCAAACTATCAACAAAACTTTCCCAACCAAGATCCACAAACTTCCTTCTAGAATCCTCAACTAGAAAGGAGAATGACTGACTTCGAGAGAAACATGGAAAGATAAATGAAGAACCAAGATTCTCTCATGCAAATTATACAGAGGCTAGAGGTTCAAATGAGCCAATTAGCCACTCCACAGAATGAGAGACAAAAGGGTACCTTACCCAGTCAGCCAATAATGAATCCTAGGAATTCTCAACAAGCTCATTTGGCTGAGGATCAATCTTTGAATCAATGTAATGTTGTTCACACATTGAGGTCGGAAAAGAAAGTTGATAATCAAGTATCAACACCATCTAATCCTATTCAGCACAACCCCAATCAAGCATCCACCTCATCTAATCCCAGTCCTTCCAAATCTGACGAATCTGAAACAGATAAGTCAACCAGTCAGGTGCACCAGCCAATAGTACCATTTTCTAATTGGCTAAAAAATAACAAGCAAAATTCACACATGGATAAGATAATTGAAATCATCAATCAAGTGAAGATAAATATGCCACTTCTTGATGCCTTCCAACAAGTCCCATCCTATGCCAAGTTTCTTAAGGACATGTGCACCAAGAAGAGAAAGACTAATGTACACAAAAAGCTCTTCTTAGCCACTAACATTAGTGAGCTACTGTTGGGTCTGATCCCTGTCAAGTACAAGTGATTGGTCACTAATATTGCACATTTATTATCATATTCTCCTACTTATTGTAGAATAAACTCTGCATTTTCCTAATTAAATGTTTAAATTATTTGCAGGCCCATTCCTAAAGGAGAGTGAAGAGAAATAGCCCAAAAGCCCCACCAACAGTGTGTGACCACCTGGCCACACCCTGGCCGCGGAAACGCGGCTAAAGATGCGTTTCCGCGGCTTGGTTAATGAGTTAGGGGGAGCGTTTGCTCCCCCTATCTTCTCACACCTCTCCCCTCTGGGTTTTTGCCTATAAAAAGGTAGGATTTTCACTGAAAATGGGACGACCATGCAGAGATAGGATTTAGTCCAGTTTTCCATTTTTTAGTGTAGGTTTTCTTTTCATGCAATTTTCAGTTTTCATTTATGTAATTCGGAGTAGATCAAACTTTCATAGGAGAACGAGAATGAAGCTTGTGCTGAGAGTGACACCGGTGTAAGGTTTCTTTCTTTTCTTTTATTGTTATGAAATCTAATCTGTATTTTCCTTTTGTATGTACTTCATTTTAGTGTTCTTCCTCTTCTTCTTTTCTACTTCACTCATTCTTGTACCAATTGCTATCCAAGTGAGTCTAAAAGCATCGAAAGAGCCTTGCTTTTGCGAGTGCCACCGATAGCTCATGACGATGGATTTGAGTTTCTCTGTGTCATTTCATTCTTGTTTTGTCTTGATGATATAATGTGGAAGAGACAATGATCAACTCTTATGGGCTATGCGCTGATTGCCTCCACTTCAAGGTAACATCGTAGCCAAAGATTCAAGGTAAGCTTTTGGTCAAAAGGAGGTAAGTAATTATTTTTAGTTTTTCTTTCTTGTAACTTTTAGTTTAGATCACCAACACCACATCTTCCAAATCTTTTTCACCCTTTTTTCAATTCATTTGTACATAGTCATTTTCTGATTTTCTCCACCTTCTTATTCTACCATTTTCTTCCTCACTTAACCTTAACCTAACTCTTTTTCATTTTCATTTCTTAAAACAAAGAAGAACCTTCGTTTTTCTTCACAAAGATTTCAATATAAACCTTGAACGCTTCTATCGCTAACCCTCCTTGTGGATCACGACCCGCATAGCCACTTACTATTGCGGTAGAATTGAGCACTTGCACATCTCTATTTTGAAGTTCTGAAATATTGTATTTGTGTGCAGGTTCAAGCTCAATCAATTTTGGCGCCGTTGCCGGGGAGGGTAACGGTTTTTATTGAATTTTTAGAACTAAAACGAATTTTTCTTCTCTGTTGCAGGTTATAGGGCAGGAAAAGTAGGAAAAAAAGATTGCAGTAACATATAAGTGGTCTTGGGCCTCTGTTCTAGAAAACAAAGACCAAGTACCCTCTGAATTGCCGCGTTTGCTCGCTCTAGCCGCGGTGCCGCGGTAAGGAAGAGTTCACTACTGACTGGCTTTTTGCAGGGCTGCTTGCCTTGCAAAATTAGAGTTTCTGCAAACTTTATTTCTTGTATGAAATCACCAGGAGCCTGCTAATAAACCAACAGTAAAATACTTATTGAAAAGTTTGAAAAATTGATTAGATGTTTGCATTTTAGGCACGTGTCTTTTCAATTCATTTACTTTACTGTTGAAGAGTGCTGGAGTAAGGTACGTTCGCATTGCATTTAGAATAGGACTTATCTCTTGGTTGATTTACATCGCTTTGAGTGAATCTTATTTGTATATCTTGTACACTTGCACAAATTGATCTTAAGGGCACCACACCATAACAAGATAAGGTGGGGATTTAATCACCCTTCCTTGGCCCAAAAATCAGATTCCAAGCACTCACTAACCCGAGGCTAACTAAAAATGAGTAGATGTTGGCCCTAGAGACATCTCGGACTCAATTAGGAGATTATCCTAAGGGGAAAAGGTGTTGGAATTTGACTCCTGCTAAATCAGTGTCTAGGAAGGGAATTAAGGGCCGAAAGCCCGAAGGTTGGTGGTTATTTAATTAAGGAACGTCTTTGACGGATAACCTCCCACCAATCTTGCCCTGACCTGGCTGATTAGTTTGTGGTCAAAGTCTGCATAATACCTCCGTGGACAGTCTAACCAGTTAGGAGTCGTCTAGGTCATAGGTCTACCCTAACTTAGTTTAGAATTTTTTCTTTTGTTTGCTTATTTGTTTCTTTATTTGTGTTTTCCTGTGTGATATGGCTTATAACAATAATTTTTTCAATTTTAATAGTAATCCATATTACACACCGACCACTTTTTCGGATATTACCAACCCGGCATATCATAACTTTAACCAACCTAGTGTGCCGGATTGGTCTTATCCGAATCAATATAACCCATGCCCCCAATCTTATAACCATAATTTCCATAATGATTTCAACTCTTCACAGAGTCAGTGGGGATTCACCTCCCCCGAGTCCAATTTTCAACCGACTTGTCCTCCTTATCCACCTAGTCCACAATATTTCCAAGATTCATACTCAGTTCCACCAGTCCAAAATAGAAAACCATCAATTTTGGAAATGAGTATGCGTGAGTCCAAACAAAAATCACAAAATCTGATGGACTCACAATTTCACCACCAATTCCAAGACAACACTTCATCTTTTCAACAAAACAATGAACCAATCAACTATGAAAAGATGCTTGAAGCCATGACTCAGGCTCAAAACGCCCGTAATCGTGACATAGATATGATGGTCCAATCTTTACGTTTTCATCGTTTGGCCAGTTTTGATGTCGTTGACCATTCTGTTAGAGCTGAAGAGTCATGTTATTTTGGAAAACAAGGTTCCATTTCAGCACAATCATTTGAACTTGCCCAAACTACAAATTTTGAAAGTGACATTGACAGTTTGGCAAGTTATTCCTTTCCTGAAATAGAACTTGAGAATGAATATGATCCTGAACCTTAACTTAGTGATTCAATTCTACTTCCTGATTCAATAATGACTCCGGTGTCTTCACGTGATTTCAACCTTTTTCCCGAGTCAACATTGGATCCTGTGCCAATTCATCATGAAATTGAATCACCCATCTTTGATGATCATATTGAACTTGACCAATTTTACACTTTTGAAAATCCTATTGACAAATTGGCAAGTTCTCATTTTTATGACATTGAACTCAATGAGAAATGTGACCTAGATTCTCAAATCTGTGATCCAGTTCAAATTCCCGAATCAATATTGACTCTTGTTTTGTTACCCAACTTGAGTAATATTTTAGAGTCAGTTTTGATTCCCACACCTATCATTCTTGAACTTGAATCACTAATATTAAGTCACATTCCATTGTTGGAAAATACATGTGGACTTGAGTTTCAACTTCTTGACTTGGACACACTTCTTGAACCAATCGCGACTCCTGAACCTTTACTTGACTTAAGTCACCTTCCTGAGTTGGTATTAGTTCCTGTACTTCCTGAGTCCAAGTCAATTATTCTATCTTTTCACACTCCATTTTGGGACAAGGCGGTTGACAAATTTGACTCCGAAATTAATTATGGAATTTAGAAATTAGATGGGGTTAAATTTTTAATAAAAATCCTTTATGGATACATCATTTTAATGGGTTATATTAGAGTGATTTCTGGTGGGTTCCTCCGAACTCCACGAAAAGTCGATTGGGCCGCATTTCGTGGACCAATCAGACCACCACCGGAACCACCACCTTAAGGTAACATTTTCCTTCCCTTTCTTCTTTTTCATGCATCTATGCATTAATTCATACATTGAGGACAATGCATGAGATAGGTGTGGGGGAGGGTCTAGCATAACTTAGGTTTTTCTTTTTTTTTTAACAAAAAAAATTCTTTACTTTTAAAAACATTTGAAAATAGAAACAATATTTTGACATATTTTTGTAAGAAATTAAGTCAATTTTAAGGAATAGGAAAATCAAAATTAGGATTTCTTAAACTTGATCAAAATAAGATTATTTATTTGATTTTTAGGGTTAGGAAGATAATTTGTCAAAGTAATTTAGTCTTAATCTTTACCTTAATGAAATATGCACACTTCATACACTTACACACTTAGGGTTCAAAAACAAAGATTCTTATGCCTTATATATAAAAAAAAAAGAAAAAAATATCTATGAACAAATCTAATTATTGATTAGCTAGGTGCTTTGGCCTAAGCAAGCCTTAGTATTTATGCGAAAGATAATTAGATAAGTTTAAATATATATATATATATATATATATATATATATATATATGAAAATCCTCTGATTAAGCTGGGTATTTGTGCCTAATAAAGCATAAGTATTCACGCCTAAAAGGGGTTCAAATAATAAAATCCTTAGTTTTGTGGCCTTGTTTGCTCGAGTCCTTAAGTCCTTGGGGTGTTTTCTCACCTGGTGCCCTAAGACCGTTTGGTTTGGGAGTCATCGATTAAAGGCTCGTTACATGGGCAGATTAGAAAGCCTAATCGAACTAAGGAATAATACCACAAAATATATATATATATATATATATATATATATATATATATATATATATATATATATATATATATATATAAGGCATAAGAGTTAGAGTTAATGAACCCTTAGTCAAAATTTTCACGGTCACAAGGTGCATATGACTTAGGGTAAAGTAATAAGACTAAATGAGAAGTACAATTTGACTCCTTACTTTGATTGATAACAAATTTTTGAATAGAGACTAAGTTTAGAAATGAAAATTTCAGTTTTTCTATAACTTATAGATTACTTAAGTCTTACAATTATATTTCAAATATTTTTCTCTTTCAAAATGCTTTTCGAAAATACTAACTCTTTGTTTCTCTTTCTTTATGGATTTTGTGGGTGTAATCCGCTGAAAACCCTCACGAGACAAAACTCGTCCTCTAGGGGAAACCTAGAGGTTTAACGGCTTGTTGCACATGCTCAGTGCAATCGCGTGACCTGCGAAAGTGGTCTAATAATCCTTAGTATAGTTTAGTTGTTTTGCTCGAGGACGAGCAAAAGTAGGTATGGGGGTGTTATTGGTCACTAATATTGCACATTTATTATCATATTCTCCTACTTATTGTAGAATAAACTCTGCATTTTTCTAATTAAATGTTTAAATTATTTGCAGGCCCATTCCTAAAGGAGAGTGAAGAGAAATGAGCCCAAAAGCCCCACCAACAGGGTGTGGCGGGGGAGCGTTTGCTCCCCCTATCTTCTCACTCCTCTCCCCTCTGGGTTTTTGCCTATAAAAAGGCAGGATTTTCACTGAAAATGGGACGACCATGCAGAGATAGGATTTAGTCTAGTTTTTCATTTTTTATTGTAGGTTTTTGTTTTTCTTTTAATGTAATTTTTAGTTTTCATTTATGTAATTCGGAGGAGATCAGACTTTCATAGGAGAACGAGAATGAAGTTTGTGCTGAGAGTGACACCGGTGTAAGTTTTCTTTCTTTTCTTTTATTGTTATGAAATCTAATCTATATTTTCCTTTTGTATGTACTTCGTTTTAGTGTTCTTCCTCTTCTTCTTTTCTACTTCACTCATTCTTGTACCAATTGCTCTCCAAGTGAGTCTAAAAGCATCGAAAGAGCCTTGCCTTTGCGAGTGCCACCGATAGCTCATGACGATGGATTTGAGTCTCTCTGTATCATTTCATTCTTGTTTTGTCTTGATGATGTAATGTAGAAGAGACAATGATCAACTCTTATGGGCTATGCGCTGATTGCCTCCACTTCAAGGTAACATCGTAGCCAAAGATTCAAGGTAAGCTTTTGGTCAAAAGGAGGTAAGTAATTATTTTTAGTTTTTCTTTCTTGTAACTATTAGTTTAGATCACCAACACCACATCTTCCAAATCTTTTTTACTCTTTTTTAATTCATTTGTACATAGTCATTTTCTGATTTTCTCCACCTTCTCATTCTGCCATTTTCTTCCTCACTTAACCTTAACCTAACTCTTTTTCATTTTCATTTCTTAAAACAAAGAAGAACCTTCGTTTTTCTTCACAAAGATTTCAATACAAACTTGAACGCTTCTATCGCTAACCCTCCTTGTGGATCATGACCCGCATAGCCACTTGCTATTGCGGTAGAATTGAGCACTTGCACATCTCTATTTTGAAGTTCTGAAATACTGTATTCGTGTGCAGGTTCAAGCTCAATCAACAAGCATCCAGGTTGTCCCACTATTGCTTGCACCATAGGACAAGCCGAGATTAGTCGTGCACTTCTTGATTTGGGAGTAAGTATCAACTTGCTTCCATTCTCAGTTTATCAACAACTCGGGTTGGGCGATCTTAGTCTAACTCAAGTCGCTATCCAACTGGCTGACCGTTCAGTAAAAGTTTCAAAAGGAGAAATTAATGATGTCCTTATCCTAGTCGGGGAGTTTATTTACCCCGTTGATTTCATAGTTCTAGAGACACAACCTGTGTCCAATCTTAGGGCTCAAACTCCTGTTATCCTAGGGCGACCATTCCTTGCTACTGTCAATGCCATCATCAATTGTAAGAATGGGTCCATGAGGTTAACCTTTGGGGACATGACTAGAGAAGTCAACGTCTTCAACCTAAGAAAACAACCCCGTGATGTTGAGGACCAAACATTTGAAGTCAACCTTATAGAGAACTTAACAAGTGAACACAAGGAAGAATTAGAATTTGAGACTGAGTGTGACTTCAGGTTAGAGTTTGACAATTTTAATCTTGATTAGGTTGTTGAATCTGCTGTGAATTGGGCCTCGAACCCTATTTCACCAAATATGGAGCCAACAGATGTGGCTCATCCTTCCAGTGAGCCTTCCTCTTCCTTAGAATTGAAAGCCTTACCTGCGCATCTCAAGTACGTCTATCTAGGCGAACAAGAGACCTTTCCTGTCATCATTGCCTCCCATTTAAACGACGGGCAAGAAGAAGATCTTAAAGCAATTCTAAGAAAACACAAGGAAGTCATTGGTTGGACTATGACCGATATAAAGAGATTGAGTCCAGCCATAGTTCAACATCGCATTCATCTCAATGAAGATGTCACACCTAAAAGAGACCCGCAGCGTAGGTTAAACCCTATAATGCAAGAGGTTGTTCATACTGAAATTGTGAAACTCTTAGACAATGGGATAATATATCCCATTTTTGATAGCCAATGGGTCAGTCCTGTCCACGCGGTTCCAAAGAAATCTAGTTCACCGTAGTGAAAAATGAGAACAAAGAGTTGGTCCAAACTCGACTTCCCACGAAGATCCGAGTTTGCTTTGACTATAGGAAACTTAATGCTGCAACTCGTAAGGACCATTTTCCACTCCCCTTCATTGATCAAATGCTTGAACGTTTGGCGGGCCACGAGTATTACTGTTTCTTGGACAGTTACTTGGAGTATAATCAGATTCCTATTGCTCCTGAGGACCAAGAAAAGACTACGTTCACATGTCCATTTGGGACATTTGCTTATAGTCGAATGCCTTTCGGCTTGTGCAATGCCCCAGCAATATTTCAACGTTACATGTTGAGTCTTTTTTCTGATATGGTAGAATGATTCATAGAAATCTTCATGGATGATTTCTCCATCTACGGAGATTCATTCACTCAATGTCTCCACCATTTAGAACTTGTCCTCCAACGTTGTGCTGAGAAAAATCTGACACTGAACTGGGAGAAATGACACTTCATGGTAAAACATAGAATTGACTTGGGTAATGAAATCTCCAAGAAGGGAATTGAAGTGGATAGAGCCAAGATTGAGGTTATTGCTAAGCTTCCCATGCCCAAATGCGTGAAAGATATTTGATCCTTCTTAGGATATGCCAATTTTTACCGAAGATTTATCAGGGATTTTAGCAAGATTGCTAGACCCTTGACTAATCTGCTAGCTAAGGTCGTATCCTTCACTTTCGATGCTGAATGTATGAATTCTTAGGAGAAGCTTAAGAGAGAGCTTATTTCTGCACCAATCATATATGCTCTGGATTGGTCTAAGCCATTCGAAATCATGTGCGACGCTTCTGATTTTACCATAGGCGCTGTCCTTGGACAGCGCATTGATAACAAGCAACACGTGATTTACTACTCTAGTAGGACTCAACGATGCTCAATTGAACTACACTACTACTGAGAAGGAATTCTTGGCAGTTTGCCTTAGAGAAATTTCACCCTACCTACTAGGGTCCAAAACCACCATTTTCACCGATCATTCTGCGCTTAGGTACCTCATGATGAAGAAGGATGCCAAGACCCGACTCATTCGTTGGATCCTCCTTCTTCAAGAATTCAATCTCGAGATTCGAGACAAGAAAGGCGTAGAAAATGTCGTTGCTGACCATCTCTCACGAATCCCAAATTCTCCATGCAACAAAGTGCCCATAAATAAGGACTTTCCTGATGAAAATCTCTTAGCTATCTTTAGGAAACCTTGGTTTGCTGATATAGTGAATTACTTAGTCACAAACTAAACTCCGTCTCATTGGTCCAAAAATGGTATATACCGGTTCTTATCTCAAGTCCAGTATTTCTTTTGGGAGGAACCGTATCTTTTTAAGTACTATTCTGACCAAATTATTAGGAGATGCATTCCCAATGAAGAGGTTAAGAGTGTTTTATCTTTTTGTCCCGAACTTGCATGCGGTGGATACTTCGGACCCCGCAAGATTGCTGAAAAAGTGCTACAAAGTGGGTTCTATTGGCCCACTTTGTTCAAAGATGCTTATGAATTTTGCAAGACGTGCCCTAGATACCCGACGGTAGGAAGGATCTCAAAACGAGATATGATGCCCCTCAACCCAATTCTAGAAATAGAACTCTTTGATGTTTGGGGCATCAATTTTATGGGTCTATTTCCTAACTCATTTGGAAACCAATACATATTGGTTGCTGTGGACTATGTGTCCAAGTGGGTAGAAGCCATTCCTAGTAGAACGAATGATAACAAAGTTGTCATAAAGTTTTTAAAAGAGAACATTTTCTCACACTTCGGAACCCCTTATGCTATCATCAGTGATAATGGCACTCACTTTTGCAATGGATCCTTTGAAGCTCTTATGCGAAAGCATGCCATAACTCACAAGTTGTCCACACCTTATCATCCTCAAACCAATGGGCAGGTTGAGGTTTCCAATAGACAAGTCAAGCTTATTTTGGAGAAGACTGTGAACCAAAACTAGAAAGATTGGTTCACCAAACTTGTAGATGCCCTATGGGTCTACAGGACCGCTTTCAATGCGATTCTAGGGATGTCTCCTTATAGGTTAGTCTATGGGAAAGCTTGCCACCTACCCGTTGAGTTAGAGTACCGGGCCTTATGAACAATCAAGCAGTTGAATTTCGACTTGACTAAGGCCGGTGACCTTCAGAAATTACAAATTTTTGAATTAGAAAAGTTAAGAAATGAGGCCTATGAAAATACTAAGATTACTAAAGATAGAGTTAAGATTTTTCATGATAAATACATCATATGAAAAAATTTTGTCCCTGGACAAAAAGTCTTACTCTATAATTCTAGGCTTCATCTTTTTTCAGGAAAATTAAAATCAAGATGGACTGGGCCATTCGTTGTCAAAACCGTGTTTCCACACGGTGCTGTAGAGATCAGTGACCCCAAGAATGGAAATGACTTTAAGGTAAATGGTCAACACCTTAAACCTTTTTGGAATCGGTGCCAGTAAATGAAACGATTATGGGTCTTTTCAACCCAATGTATCAGTAACTTTCCATGCATTTATGCATTTCTTTCAAACATTGGGGACAATGTATGAGATAGGTGTGGGGGAGGGCTCTAACTTGACTAATATAACTCGTAAAAAATATAATTCTTAAAAAAAAACTGTTTGAAAAGTAAGAACAATATTTTGATATATTTTTATAAGAAATTAAGTAAATTTTAAGGAATAGGAAAATCATAATTAGAATTCTTATACTTGGTCAAAATAAGATAACTTGTTTGATTTTTAGAGTTAGGAAGAAAAATTGATGAAAGTAATTTAGTCTTGATCTTTACCTTGAAGAAATATGCACACTTTATACACTTACACACTTAGAGTTCCAAGACAAAAATTCTTATGCCTTATAATATATATATATATATATATATATATATATATATATATATATATATATATATATATATATATATATATATATATATATGCAAATCTAATTATTGATTAGCTAGGTGCTTTGGCCTAAGCAAGCCTTGGTATTTATGCAAAAGATAATTAGATAAGTTAAAAAAATAATATATATACATATGTAAATCCTTTAATTAAGCTGGGTATTTGTGCCTCATGAAGCATAAGTATTCACGCCTGAAAGGAGTACATTTTATAAATAAAATCCCTTGGTTTCGTGGCGTTGTCTGCTCGAGTATTTATGTCCTTAGGGGTGTGTTCTCACATGGTGCCTAAGACTGTCCAGTCTGGGTGTCACCGACTAAAGGCTCGTTACATGTACAGATTAGAAAGCCTTGGAATTGAGGAATAAATACCACCAAAAATAAATATAAATAAGGCATAGGAGTTAATGTTAAAGAACCCTTAGTCAACTTTCACAGTCACGATGGTGCATATGACTCAGGGTAAAGTAATAGACTAGAAGAGAAATACAATTTGAATCCTCACTTTGATTGATGACGTGTTTTTGAATAGAGACTAAGTCTAGAAATGAAAAGTTTGATATTTCTATAACTTATAGGTTACTTGAACTCTTACAAATATACTTCAAATATTTTCTCTTTTCAAAATGCTTTTCGAAAATACTACCATTTTTTCTCTTTCTTTAAAGATTGTGTGGGTGCAATCCACTATACAAAACTCGTCCTCGAGGGGTAACCTAGAGTTTTAACGGCTTGTTGCACATGCTAAGTGCAATCGAGCAACCTGCGAAAGTAGTCTAATAATTGATTAAGATAAGTTTGATGTTTTGCTCGAGGGCGAGCAAAAGATAAGTGTGGGAGTGTGATCGGTCACATATATTGCATATACATTGTCACATTATCATGTTTTTTATCTAATAAATCCTATTAATAAGTCTTATTCTTCTTTGTTAAATGTAGGCCCATTGTTAAAAGAAAGGGAAGAGAAACGAGCCCAAAAGCCCACTAAAATTCTGATTTAAATCAGAATTAATTCGAAATTAGAAGATCAGGGCAGATCGAGGCAGATCAGAGAGGATGTAATCGGTTGAACATCAGTTATAATGGATCTTTACAAATCAGTCGGTTTAAAGCAGAGAAAAGGCCGTTTTGTCAAAACCAGAAGCTGCAATGGGAAATCCAGAACCAGATAAAGCTGGATCGCGAAATGAGGAGGTGTACCCCCTAGCCATAGCCAGGCCGCGGAAACACGGCCAAAGCCGTATTTTTGCGGCCGTTTGATTACGGTTGGGGGAGCGTTTGCTCCCCCAATCTTCTTATGCCCTCTCCCGTCTGGTTTTTCCCTCTAAATACCATTTTCGATAAAGAAGAAGGGAGCGAAGACTAGGATTAAATTTCTTATTCATTTTTTGGGTTTTAGGAGCATTGTTACATAGCTTGGAGAAGTTGTATCTCCTCTTTATTTTTTCAGTTTAGACCAGCAAAGGGAGAAGAGTGGAATTGAGTATGTAATTTGAAGTGACAATCAAAGGAGCTTCTACTCGCTTATTCAACTCAACTCGAATTCGGTATATTTATGTTTGATTTTCATTCTCTTGTTTGTTTTCCTTTCATCATTAGTAGCTAAATCATTTTCTGGGCTCACTAATTAGTCTTTTCTACCTCCTCTCTCTCGATTGATTTTTATGAAATAACTCTCTTGAATCATAATGCCTAAAGTTGAACTTTATTCTTGAAAGCTCATGAGGATGCTCTTCTTTTAAACTTGGACTTTCAAAGTACAAATATTTTCTAATCGTTTTTATTCCATGCTTTCTTCTTCGCGCTTGATGGTTTAACATTTTATTTTTAATGTTGTGTTAAGAAAGACCTCAAGATTTAATCCAAAATCATCTCATTTATTTTACTTGAACATTAAAAGAAATTAAGCTTTTTACCTATGATAAAAGTGATGCACCAAAAATGTTCTTAAGATAAGTAAGTAGTTGAGTAGAAAATTAGTGAGCCTAGATCTTTTACTATATAAAAAACAACCAAACAATCTTCATCATTTTTAAAGATCACTTTTGTTGGCCCAAAGGCCTATCACCCTAGTTTTGATGATGATCAACTCATAAAGTTATGTTTACAATGATCTTGTGTTTAATTAGTGACAGATTCATTATCAAGATCTTAGTAGGTGCATAGCTCAACAAAGGATAAAATGTCAAGATTTGGAGCTAGCACGGTGTGATCCAAGGAGCTTTTGGATCAAGCTTGGACCAAGTCAAGAAGATGAGAAGCCTTCAAGTGAAGACTTCAAGAAGATGAAGACTTGTGTCTAGGTATAAGATTTAGTTTTTGTTTTAGTTAAAAATGTAAAGGATAGATAGTTGGTGGATTGCTCAAGTATACCATGCACACACACTCTTGATTTTATTGTCTCTTCATAAAAAAATTTTTAGTTTAGAAAAGATTTTTCTTTTTGAAAAATATAAGTTTGGTTTTTGGTATTTCCCATATACTTATCTTTCAACCAAAACCATATTTAGAGCCTTATGACAAAAACATAGATATTTCATTATGATTGTGTAGTGGATCATATCCATACACACTATGCCTTAAAAGTATATCTTGTTTTTGTATTTGATGAAGATTTGGAAAAATATGTTTTGGAAAATATTGTTTTAGAAAAATACAGTTTTTATCATGGGCCAAATATTTTCAAGTTACAAAAATAGTCCAATCTTTTATAACATGCCTTGATTTTGTGCAAGCATGTTGGTATATCAAAGTATATTGGTTAAACTATTTTTGTAGATTTTTATGTATTTTATGGGATTTTATTTAAGCCAAAAAGACCATGTTTTAAATCCCAGAAAACTGTTTCAGGCTTCAGCCAAGTCGACTAGTCGACCTAACTAGTCGACTATACCTGAAGTCGGTCGACCGGGCCGGTCGACCGACGTGCACAAACGTGCACGCCCGTGTGTACTGTTGAACGGTCGACCGTGCCGGTCGACCGCTCTAGAGAGCAGTGCTCTCTGGAAAGTTCGGTCGACCGCACCGGTCGACCGTAGCTCCAACGGTCAGAAATCTGACTGTTGGCGGTCGACCGGGCCGGTCGACCGGCAGTACTGACAGATCCCAATGGCTATATTTTTCTGGCCTATAAATTTGGGGGTTTGGTCATTGTTTGGAGCTAAGATTTTGGAGTCTCTTAGAGCCAGTTTTTCCCAGACTTTTAGAAGAGTTTTCTCCACAAAATAGAGAGCAAATATTTCCTATCTAAAGGGAAGTTTTTATAAAGAGTGTTAAAAGAAAGTCTTTGAGTTTTCCTCCACCTTTCACATCCTTGATTTTCTCACACCACACTTGAGCAACCATTGATTATACATCCTATAGGTGTGTTGTAGTGAGAGCTTTTATTGGTGATCAAGTGTTTAGATCACCAAGAGATCATTTCTTGTACTTTGAGGAGGCGGACGTGTGTGTCCGCGTTGTTTTGAGTTCGGGTGCGAACTTGTTGTACGAGGTGCGGCCTCGGCGAGCCGGTGGGCTTGCGGTGTGTACGGGACTAGAGAGTCCGAGGGCTTGTAGGTGTTGCGGCACCGAGGAGAGATCCATTGGGATCTTGCATAGTGGAAATCCTTCGTGTGTTGAAGGCGGGGATGTGAAGCAAGTGTGCTCGAACCTCGAAACATACCCTTGTGTTTGCGATTGCTTACTCTCTCTCTCTCTCTTTGTCTCTTTTATATCTTGCATACTTTTATTGTGCTCATCTTTATATGCTAGATATTCATTTGTGCTCACATTGATATACTTGCTTGGGTTGTTTGCTAACACTTGTATTTAACCAAGAGAGCCAACGCGGCACCTCAACCCATTCAAGGGGAATCTAGAGGAGTTTGTCCAGAGCCCTTCACGGGGAATTCGGCAACACTCTTGTGTTATACATAGTGTATAGTGTAAAAGTTTTAATTTGGTCATAATTGTTTTTAGCTTCCGCATTATTTGCATCATTCATCATTAAGTGACCTTTAGATTAGCCATCACCTATTCACCCCCCCTCTAGGTGATTAACAATTGGTATCAGAGCTTGGTACTCTGATTTTGGTCTAACAACCTAGTGTAAAAGATCCTTATTTTTAGGCTAATCACAATATTTGTACACACACCATGGACTTCATGTCACCACCCATGTTTGACATTGCTAACATTCATATATGGAAGGTGAAGATGTCCTTGTACCTCAAAGCCTTAGGTTTTCATGTATATCTTGCCACTACTAATAATGCATATTGTTTAGATGGTATGAATTTTGAGGCTAATGCAAAAGCCCTTCATGCTATCAAGACTACCCTAGATGATGTTTATTTATCTAGAGTTGCTAATATTGATTCGGCTTTTGTAGTATGGAACACCCTCACCTCCCTTGGCGAAAAGGATCTATACTATGCGGGGAGCGATTCGGATGTTGGAAGCGACATCTCCAACGTATGCTATATGGTCCAAGGGGATAACCCCCTTGAGGTAAACTCCGAATCCGATGATGAGGACATGTCATATGATGAGCTCACTTCATTTTGTCAAACTATTCTTGAGAAATATGACATGATTAAGAAAGATAATAAAAATTTGAAAAAGAATATTGCTTGCATGCATGTAGAACAAGACTCTTTTAAATCTAACATTGCATGTTTAGAAAAAGATAACAAAAATTTGAAAAAGGATTTTGATTGCATGCTTAAAGAAAATGATTCTTTTAAATCTAAGATTGCATGCTTAGAAAAGGAAAATAAAGATTTGAAAAATGAGAATGTTTCCTTATTTTCAAAATTGAATGATTTGTGTGAAGGAAACAATACTTTGAAAAATAAAATTGACTTGGTGGAAAAACAAAAAGAAGTTGTTTTTCAAGAAAATATTACTTTGAAAAGAAAATTTGTTGAAAAAGAAAAAGAATTTGTTTCTAAAAAGAAAAAGAAAAATGATTCTATATCTCACCATGCTTTACATGCCACAACTAATGAGATTAAGAATTTGAAAAATAAAATGGATGGTTTGAGTTCAACTTTGAACTCTTGTGCTTTTAATCATTCTAGGTTGGAGTCAATGTTTTCAAAGAAACAAACTCCACATGTTCATGACATCATAACCATGCATCTGCTTATGTTGCACAACATGATCACACTCCTACACATAAGCATACTAACGTGTACGTATGTACACATTGTGGCCGCAAAGGCCATTTAGCAAAATATTGTTATGATAGATTAGATCATTTTAATTTTGCTAAGAATAAAAGATTTTGGGTTCCTTACAACAAAGCTAACCCTGTGGACCCTACAAGAAAATATGGATACCAAAACCCCCAGCATTTGCTTGTGATGTAGGTGAGGGCTCTCACAAAACGTGAGAGGATTGGTGCCTTGGTAGTGGATGCAATAGACTTGATGGACATACTTTTGGATGCATCGCTATCAAGGAGCTTTGGTGGAAAGACCACCATATTTGGAGCTTTGGAGTTGGTAACAATTTCTAAACTCCTACTTTTTATATACATGCTTTTAATTTCATATATTCATAGCATGTTCATGTTTTATGATTTGTGTGCTTCATGTGGTATTTACATGCTTAGATGTAGAATGTGTCAAACTTGCTTGTATACATATACAAATAGTGAATTACAATTGATTCATATATGATTGAACTTCATGCTCATTTGTACCCACTATATGCATATGTATAGACTAGTTTTGATGATTCTCATTTATACATGCTTTGCCAATTTCTTATGCTTTACTTCATGTATATGTATTTTTAATTCAAATCTAATAAATATACATGTATACCCGTGAGTCTCTTGCTTTCATACAAACATCATTAATAGACTCTTTTAGATTTGGGATATGTATGTATATTGTTAGATTTAGATTAATCATACATATACCATGAAAATTAGTGTTTTGATTAAAAATGATTTTTCGTGTTTTTGTTAAAAATATGATCTTTTGAGCTTCAATGACTATTTTCATAAAAATACTAGTTACATGATCGTTTAACACTCACACTTTTATTAAAAACATTTTGAGCCTTATAGACCATGAGTGGTTAAATTTTTATGTATCTAGTTATGTTTGTGAAAAACATAAGATTTGATATATTTGCAGGATCTTTAACTAGTTTTCCAAAACAATTTATACTAGTTATTTGTTCTTCAAATAATTTTTTTGAAGATTGACACATGACTCTATTTTTCTCAAGATTTGATGCTTTATGATTTGAATATTAGTTTATATGTTAGTTTTGTCAACACTAGGATTTATACTTGTACATGTCGTGGGCCACAAATAAATCTATTTATATTTGTGCTTGAACGCTTATTTGAACCCATGAAATGTGCTTGTATTGCTTGGTTATGATGATACATACATTTTTAAACTTGTATTCCCACTTTTTGGATTTGATTTATGGTCATGTGTTTTCATTTCATGTATATGTGTATTTTGCCAAACTTTAAGATATACATGTATACCTCTTGAGTCATTTGCCTTTAACGCAAATCTATTTATATGGACTCAATTGTGTTTAAGAGATATGTATGTATACTTATTGTGTTGTCAAAACATACATATATCTTGAAATATAAATTTTGTTTTTAATAAAAATGTGTGATGATTTAAAGGAATATTGAGATTGATTGACATTTCATTTTTACCTTATTCCTTGCTTGAAGGATTTCGTACTAGCTTTAAAACATTTTTCTAGTGCAAATTCTTCATTTGGTAGAGTTTTTCAAACTAAACTTATTTTCAAATCTATTTTTGAAAACCCCTACCATCTATGGGAGGATGGATGGGCGATTATGCCTTGTATGCTTCATTGAAAATCTTCTATCTTGTGCATATGAAGGGTGGTAGGTTATGAGATATACACTTGATTTTATTGTTATGTCAATTGGTATCATTGAATCGTTTCAATTGGTATCAATATGAACTTATTTTGTATATACTCATATTTTGTTTCTTATATATATGTATGTTTCAATTTCACTTGGTATACTCATTTCTCCTACATATATATGAATTCCATGTGCTTAACTCACAATTGGCTCACATTTTTAAAAGCACAAGTTTATGATGAAAAATAAAAAAAAAAATTTTGGATCATTATGTTTACCATTGATATGAAAATGCTTCAACTTCATATTTGTTAAATGTCAATTGGTATCAATATGTTTTAAAAAAAATGATTGCTTTCAATTTGGTATCTTAACAATTTGTTTGTTTTACAATAGCTCTGATACCTTTAAAAATTTTGTTTAAGAAAAATTAAAAATTTTTTTTGATATGTATTTCCTATATGCAAGGAGAGCTTAACATCTCTTCTACATATAGATTCATGTTGAGTATATTATAAATTGAGGAGCTTGACAACTCTTCTTTGTATGATATACGTGTGTAGGGGGAGCTTCACATCTCCACTTATGCATTACATAATATGTGTTATGTGAGTTAGGGCTTGTCATCCCTTCTTCATGTAATGCATATGTGTAGGGAAGCTAACTTAGCGTCTTCCTCTTCATGGATGTATATCGCATATAAATCTTTATTGATTGACTTGTATTACCCCTTCTTCATCTTTTTGTTTTTGACAAAAAGGGGGAGAAAAATTTGTTTGATTTGATTTTACTTTGAACCCTTTGCTGATGATTAACAAAAAGGGGGAGAAGTATTTGAGTATATATGCATGTTTTCATTGCTTAAGGGGAGGGGGAGAAGTATTTGTCTTCCTTGTTATTTATGCATATAAGTTTTGTTTGCAAATAGGAGAAAAGATTTATTTTGTTTCATCTCCATCATTTGCATACATATTTATGAGCTTCATTGTCATATATTATTATTTATGTCTATGCATGAGTTAAGGGGGAGCTTCCTTGAAGCTTTACTTTAATCCATGCATATATAACCTCATGAGTTTTGTCATCATCAAAAAGGGGGAGATTGTTGGCCCAAAGGCCTATCACCCTAGTTTTGATGATGATCAACTCATGAAGTTATGTTTACTAATGATCTTGTGTTTAATTAGTGACAGATTCATTATCAAGATCTTAGTAGGTACATAGCTCAACAAAGGATAAAATGTCAAGATTTGGAGCTAGCACGGTGTGATCCAAGGAGCTTTTGGATCAAGCTTGGACCAAGTCAAGAAGATGAGAAGCCTTCAAGTGAAGACTTCAAGAAGATGAAGACTTGTGTCTAGGTATAAGATTTAGTTTTTGTTTTAGTTAAAAATGTAAAGGATAGATAGTTGGTGGATTGCTCAAGTATACCATGCACACACACTCTTGATTTTATTGTCTCTTCATAAAAGATTTTTTAGTTTACAAAAGATTTTTCTTTTGAAAAATATAAGTTTGGTTTTTGGTATTTCCCATATACTTATCTTTCAACCAAAACCATATTTAGAGCCTTATGACAAAAACATAGATATTTCATTATGATTGTGTAGTGGATCATATCCATACACACTATGCCTTAAAAGTATATCTTGTTTTTGTATTTGATGAAGATTTGAAAAAATATGTTTTGGAAAATATTGTTTTAGAAAAATACAGTTTTTATCATGGGCCAAATATTTTCAAGTTACAAAAAAAGTCCAATCTTTTATAACATGCCTTGATTTTATGCTAGCATGTTGGTATATCAAAGTATATTGGTTAAACTATTTTTGTAAATTTTTATGTATTTTATGGGATTTTATTTAAGCCAAAAAGACCATGCTTTAAATCCCAGAAAACTGTTTCAGGCTTCAGCCAAGTCGACTAGTCGACTATACCTGAAGTCGGTCGACCGGGCCGGTCGACCGACGTGCACAAACGTGCACGCCTTTGTGTACTGTTGAACGGTCGACCGTGCCGGTCGACCGCTCCAGAGAGCAGTGCTCTCTGGAAAGTTCGGTCGACCGCACCGGTCGACCGTAGCTCCAACGGTCAGAAATCCGACCGTTGGCGGTCGACCGGCAGTACTGACAGATCCTAACGGATATATTTTTCTGGCCTATAAATTTGGGAGTTTGGTCATTGTTTGGAGCTAAGATTTTGGAGTCTCTTAGAGCTAGTTTTTCCCAGACTTTTAGAAGAGTTTTCTCCACAAAATAGAGAGCAAATATTTCCTATCTAAAGGGAAGTTTTTATAAAGAGTGTTAAAAGAAAGTCTTTGAGTTTTCCTCCACCTTTCACATCCTTGATTTTCTCACACCACACTTGAGCAACCATTGATTATACATCCTATAGGTGTGTTGTAGTGAGAGCTTTTATTGGTGATCAAGTGTTTAGATCACCAAGAGATCATTTCTTGTACTTTGAGGAGGCGGACGTGTGTGTCCGCGTTGTTTTGAGTTCGGGTGCGAACTTGTTGTACGAGGTGCGGCCTCGACGAGCCGGTGGGCTTGCGGTGTGTACGGGACTAGAGAGTCCGAGGGCTTGTAGGTTTTGCGGCACCGAGGAGAGATCCATTGGGATCTTGCATAGTGGAAATCCTTTGTGTGTTGAAGGCGGGGATGTAGAGCAAGTGTGCTCGAACCTCGAAACATACCCTTGTGTTTGCGATTGCTTACTCTCTCTCTCTCTTTGTCTCTTTTATATCTTGCATACTTTTATTGTGCTCTTCTTTATATGCTAGATATTCATTTGTGCTCACATTGATATACTTGCTTGGGTTGTTTGCTAACACTTGTATTTAACCAAGAGAGCCAACGCGGCACCTCAACCCATTCAAGGGGAATCTAGAGGAGTTTGTCCAGAGCCCTTCACGGGGAATTCGGCAACACTCTTGTGTTATACATAGTGTATAGTGTAAAAGTTTTAATTTGGTCATAATTATTTTTAGCTTCCGCATTATTTGCATCATTCATCATTAAGTGACCTTTAGATTAGCCATCACCTATTCACCCCCCTCTAGGTGAACCTACAACTTTTTCAAAAGCCTTCTCTAATTTTTAAATTTTTCTTTTAATCACTTTCTTTCTCTCCATTCTCTTTTCAACTAAAGAACAAACACCATTCTTTGCTTTCTAAACAAAAACACCGAAAAGCTTTCATCGCATTCCTCCTCGTGGACATGACTCATTAGACAAAGCTAGACGATAATTCTTATCACTTTCGTTTCACAATCAATTGGTAGTTTAATTTATTTGATAGTTAGTAGGCTGGATATTATATTTAGTGTGTGTTTATGTGTTAGATTTCAATCTTGTCTTAAAGAGTCTCACTTAATTGCAGTAAAGCGCATCATTAGATATCTTTAAGGCACTATTGGAATGGGCTTGTGGTATCTGAAAATTAGACAATTTCTCATGATGAGTTATTCGGATGCCGACTATGCCGGTTGTAGAGTGGATACGAAGGGCACTAGTGGTATTTATCAATTTCTAAGAAATTGCTTTATTTTATGGTCTTTTAAAAAATAAAATTCAGTAGCCCTCTCAACTGTCGAGGCAGAGTACATTGCGGGCAGGGTTTGTTGTGTATAAGTCCTATGGATGAAACATGCTCTCCTTGACTATGATTTACATTATGACTATATTAAAATATTTTGTTATAATACTACCACCATTTATATGACCAAAAATGCAAATCAACATAGCAAGACCAAACACATAGATATTCGATATCACTTTCTTAGAGATCACTATAAGAAAGGCGATATTGAAATTGATTATATTTCCACCAATTTTTAACTTGAAGACATTTTTACTAAACCACTAGATTATAATAGATTTTCATTCATTTGTGGTGAGTTAAATGTTTGTATTATGAATTCATAAATTTTGAAACTGTTTTCAAATTTTTTTCATGTATTTTTCAAATTAATATCTCTTTTTGTTAATGTTTTTACCCTTTTTGATGCATGAAAAAAAGGGGGAGAGATATTTGAGTTATTAAGTTGTTTAGGCATTCTATATCCATTCTCCTTATCATGCTTATCTATTATTGTTGGATGAAGGAGGATTGGAAGGATGGTAGACTATTTATGCATATTATTCTATATTGATATCATTTTTACGCATATATGTGTAACTTGCTTATATTGTCAAATTTATAATGTTTTCTTGTACTTGATAGATAGCATAACTTGAGGGAAGCTTTTCAAGCTCTTTCCTATCTTTTATTTTAATCAACTCACATGTTTGTGATCATCAAAACGGGGGAGACTGTTGTTGGCCCAAGGTTATAATCACCCGGTTTTATGGTTTTGATGATAACAAAATATATGTGGTTATTTATACTAATCAAGTTTAAGTGTTTAACTATGTTTCAGGATTCTAAGGATTCAAGGAGTTTTCTTCCTCTAAAGGAAGGTGTTGAAGACTCTAGAAGATTTAAATATGGGATTAAAACTCAAAGCACTAGACGTCGCTGATGGAGAATCTCGGTTGAAGATCTTGTAGTCACATAGAGCCTTGTAAGATATTAGTTTGTTAAAGTATAGAATAAAGTAGTGATGCTCAAGAAGTTATACACACAAATTACTGGATTTCAATAAATACAAGTTTTGGTAGTATTGGTATTTTGCATGTTTGGTTTTGATACATGTCTCATAATTTTTCAAAATTTTATAACAAGTTTAGAACATGTATTTCATCACCTATACTTGCTACATTACCCATAAACCAATACAAAATATTTATAAAAAAAATATTTCAAACTCAAAAGTTTTCATAAAAACTGTTTCAGGCCAGACCGGTAGATCGCCCGGTCGACCAGGCCTTTGGCCAAGGGGCGTGCACGTTTGTGCACGTTGTCGATCGCTCGACCGGTCGACCGCTAACCCTTACGGTCGACCGATCGATCGACCGAGTGAGAGATCCTAACTCTCTGTTAGGGACCGACAGCTTAGTTTTTTTTAAAAAAACTACCAAACGGTCGAAAGCCTAGTCGATCGGAGCCAACGGCTCTTTTCTGGATGACCTGTCGGTCGACTAGACTGCCTACTGACAGGCTGCCAAATGGCCATAACGGCTAGTTTTTGAATCCGTTTTGTTTTTAGTGGATTTCAACAGGCATTTTTGTTTTCAAGTGTCTAAACGTACCCCAAATGACCTGGTATGATTTATAAATAATATTTATTCATTGCCTATATATGTGGGTCATTGGTTTTTGTTTTAGACAAGAAAAACACACAAGTTTACAAGTTTTCAAGTTTGTTTCTAAGAGAAAAGCTTTTTTAGCTTTCAATCTCCAAGTTCCTTCTTTCCAAAGCTATTTTCAGTTGGTTTTAAAACTCATATATTCTTTCTAACTGAATTTCATCCTCACTTAACTTCTTGAGCAACACTTCATATTCTACTCTATAGGAAGTTGTAAGAGAGAGTGTTTGTGGTCTTGTTAGATCACCAAGTGCTTTGTAACCTCAATTGATTTTGTGCTACCTTTTGTATAGAGGGTTGAATTTGTGGAGTTGTGTACTCCGGTCTTGTGTAGACTAAGTTGTAATTTCTTTGTGTAAGGTCCCTTTGTAGAAGATCCTTAGAGGATAGTGAAATCCTTCATAGTGGTGAAGGCGGGGACGTAGAGCGGTGCCTCAAACCTCGGAACAAATTTCTTTGTGTTTGCGATTGCTTGTGTCATATTCTCTATTATTTTTTATTTTTCATACTGTGTAATTGTTCATCTTGCATTCTATAATTGCTTTCATTCCATCACTTTCAGTACCGATCTATACTCATCTCAACAAGGATGGAATTGAACATCTAAACTCATTATTTAGAGAAATCAAAGAGGAGAAGTTCTAGAGCCCTTCAGGAAAATTTGGCTTCAATTCTTGTTTTGAAGGACCGTTTGCATAATTCAGTATAAGTAGTTTTAAAATTGCATTTGATTAGCAAAATACCTATTCACCCCCTTTCTGGATGTGTTTCAGATAGGGTCCTCAAAATTCATTTTTTCCTTTGAATTTTTATAGTATTATCTTAATAGGTAAATCCAACCCTCAAATAAGATAACTTCTAAATTTCTGAATTTGAGTTGATCCCCGTTTGATTTGAAGATTTATTTAGATAAGATTCATGCTTATCTTCTCTTTGTCATACTCTGCTGAATTAGGACATTAGGACATATAATAGTTTGTAAGAATTATTACAGAATGAATGTAAGAATACCATAATAATTATGCAATATATGTGTCCAAACACACCCCCACACTTATCCGTCCTCGAGCAAAACAAAACTAACCTAAAGTTTTTATTGGACCACTTTCGCAGTTCACGCGATTGTACTTAGCATGTGCAACAAGCCTTTAAACCACTAGGTTACCCTTAGAGGAGGAGTTGTAGTCTCCTGAAGGTTTTTAGTGGATTACACCCACAAAATCTATAAAGAAAAGAAAAAATTTGTTAGTATTTTCAAAAATGCATTTTGAAAAGAAAAGGAAATATTTGAAGTACTTTTACAAGTATTAAGCAACTTGTAAGTTATAGGAGCATCGAACTGTTCATTCCTAGACTTGACCTCTATTCAAATATTTGTTATTAATTAAGATTAGGAATAAAATTGTATTCTCATCTGTCTATTACTTTACCTTAAGTCATATGCATCGTGTGCCCGTGAATATTTTGACTAAGGGTTCTTCAACTCTAACTCTTATGTCTTATTTATGTTTATATTGGTGGTAATATTTCTTAGCTTTCTTAGGCTTTTTAATTTGCTTGTGTAATGAGCCTTAGTCGGTGACTCCCAAACCGGACGGTTTTAGGGCACCGGGTGAGAAAATACCCCAAGAACTCAGGACTCGAGCAAATAAAGCCACAAAACTAAGAATTTATTAGGTGATATGAACCACTTTTAGGCGTGAATAATCATTCTTTATGAGGCACAAAAATCTAGCTTAATCAGAGGATTCTTATTATATATAAAATATTTTTTTCTTTTCCTTTTTCTTCTTTTTTAAGGCATAAGAATCTTTGTTTATGAACCTTAAGTGTGTAAGTGTATATGCATATTTCATTAAGGTAAAAATCAATACTAATTTACTTTTTTTTCTTCTTATCCCTAGAAATTAAATGAATATTCTTATTTCAACTAAGTATAAGAAATCCTTATTATGATTCTCCTATTCCTTAAAATTAACTTAATTTCTTACAAAAATAAGTCAAAGTATTATTTTCCTTTAAAAAAGTTTTTTTAAGAAAATATTTTTATATTTTTTACAAAGAAAATGCTTTTTTAGAAAACCTATATTAGACCTTCCCCCACACTTAAACTTGACATTGTCCTCAATGTTAAAATGTATGCTCATTATGCTAGCGTTAAAAAGAACAAAGTAAGGGGTAGATAGTATCTTGAGAGCTGCAATAAGCATATAAGTTAGGGGGTAAAAGTAAATAAAAAGATGATGGCACACCCTCAAATTTGGATAAAAGCATCTCTTTATAGAAAAGAAATAGGAACTCTAGAAAGGAAAAAAAATAAAAACTAAACTTTCTATAGAAATACAACATCTCTGGGTTGCCTCCCAGCAGCACTAAGTTTAATGTCTTCCGCAAGACACAATCACGTGTCACTTAACCTCTATGTATGGCCTTCCGATGTTGGACCAAAAAATTGAACAGTTTTCTTGCGTGGTACTTGAAGCAGAACAATGGTGTATTGGAGAATGTTGAAATATATGTCCCAAAATTTTCAATTTGAGTGCAAAATTTCTTGAGTAATGTGGTATAGGCAGGAAATTTTTTAATCACATTTAGGGATGGAATGTCAATTTTGACAGGTTTGATATCTTCTAGCACTTCAGCCATCCTACTCTTACTCTCATCCGAATGAAGGGGCTGATCTAAACATTTGGGGAAGTATTCACGGGGTACAGCAGATGACTCAATGGTTGTCTTAATTTGTGATCCAGTGAAAGATTCAGAAGGAGAAACCAATTCTGTCTGGTTTTGCGACCTAACAGTAGATTCTAAAAGTGTGTCAATTTTAAAATCGTCTACTTGACCTTGGTCCTTTTCGGCTGTTTTATTGACCTGAACCCAGCTTTCAAAAGATTGATTATTAGATGGCTCATCAAAAGTGAAGATATTCAAATCAAATTTCTTTTTTTCAAAGGGAACTTTAGACTTGAGTTCCTCAACACATGTCTTCTCAAAACACTTTTTCTTAAACAATTCTTCAAGAAACATAGGCTCATCATCCACGCAAACATCCTTAACATTATGATCATCATGCTTCAAAGAAGTTGTGTGCATTACCAAATCATCCTTAACAATTTCATCCAAAAATATTGAATCATCATCAAAGAATTATTCAATTAGTGACTCAGGGCAAGATGGGATGTCAAGCTCATGGATATCTCTGGCATCCTGTTCAAACTCTTTAATTTGATTTAAGTGAAATGATAAGGGCACTGGTTCCAGATTTGAGTCAACATGTGGTGTGACTTTTGTGGTTTGTCCAATTGGTTCACTTGATTGCACTGATGGAACTCTTTAGTTTGATCTGGATTAGGATTGAAGCAAATTGATTGAGATAACTCATTATTTCATTAAAATGCATATATCTGTGAGCACTTGTCTCAATTAACTCTTGATTAAGTTGATTGTTTTGCAGTATAAATTGTTGCATGATTTCTATATTTTTCTCTAATGTGCTCTGCAAATCCTCATTCTTATTATCAAATCCCCAAGATGGAAGTGATGGTTCAGTGTAGGACCAAATTGATTGATATGATTGATCCCATGAATATTGAGGACAATTTCAACTCTCAGAATTAAAGTTTGAGTCTTTTCGTAGGTCCTTGAAATGTGTTGACTTGATTTTGACCTAGTCCTAACGAATACCCTATTGAAGGACATTGTTCTGAAGGATGAGATGAATCATAGCAGTGATGGCACCACATGAGAGGATGAGATGAATAAAATGAACTATTGGGTTGGTTGTAGACATGAAAGCTCAGAGGTGAGGATGGTGGATGAGAATGAGGAAATGGCCTATCATGATAATAGTTGTAAACATCTTGATTTGGATAGGCCATGGGAGGAAAGAAGTTAAAAATGATAGAAGTTAGAGGGATGGATGAAAATTTATTTTTTTAACTTATTATTTTTTTATTTTTGTTGCACATACAAATGATTCAACTAATCAATTGCAATCAAGTGTTTTCTTTATCTTGAATTTAATTTAAAGGTAATAAGTTTTTTCAACCACTAATCTTAAGAGAATAGAATTCCACCTAGTTAGACAGCTCCTAACTAGGTTGAAAGGATTGTGGATTTACCGATCAAATCCGTCTTACAAGCGATTCGGCTCTCCCCCAGGCTGGGCGCTTACTAAATTCAGCCACCCTTTCTTAGACAGAGAAGTTTCTCGGTCCTTCTTCCAGGCCAGGCACCGCTGCAATGGCTAAGTCACCCTTTCTAGATAAGAAAGCCCTCTTTTGTGAGCTTGAAAGTGTTCGCCGGAGTCTTCCCACAACAGTTCCACTTAAATATGCTCAAAATCCTGGTGGTTGAGTTCTAATTGATTTTAAATTAGTTCAAGCTTGAGAAAAAACTTATATGCGGTGTGATTTTTGAGCCAAAGAATGGGTGATGAAATCCCGATCTTATATCAGGGGGGACAACCCTTAAGATCTTTTTATGTAAATGTACAGTAATGCTGACAAAATTTTATAAGTAAACACCTCTAAAGCCCCACTGATAAGAGATTCATGGGTAGAGTTAGAAAATACTAACTTTTCCGACGACTCTGAAGTAAGTAAATTTTTATTTTTTTTATTTTAGATTAGTAAAGCAATATGTCATAAGCAAGCAAGCTTCTTCTTGTTGTGTATGTCTTCCGTTGTTCATGCAATATCCTTGCAAAAAAAATTTGAAATTAAATCTTAGGGATGGAAAGAAAAATAATAAAAAGAAAAAGAATTTTGAATTTTTTTAAGATTTATAAATCTAAATTTTTTTTAAATTTTTGAAATTAATTTTTTAAATTTTTTTAATTTTTTTAATTTTGTTAATATTAAACTAGAAAAAGATTAGATGTTGATTTTCAAAACTAAAAATTTTCGCAAGTCCCCGACAACGGCGCCAAAAACTATTCGTGATTCAAAGTTCATGAGAAACTCCACCGTTGTTGAATCACGTACAAGTTATGAAATTTAAACTCGCTAGAATCTTTTTAGCAAAGTGTGTAGTGGCAAGTTTAGGATTAAATCTGCAGAGACTTGTTCTTGAAAATCTTAGTTATTAAAAATCTAACTTTTATCTTACTCTAGTTGAGAAATCCCTTGGATGAAGGCTAGAATTTTGTTTTTAAAAAAATAAAGATCTTGTAGAAGAAATCAAAAGCAAAATAAAAATATGAATAAAGTAAAAGAAAAATAAAAATATGAAGAAAGCAAAAGAAGAAAGAAATACTAACCTTTTTGCGAATATTTGAATAACTAAAGTGAATAAAAAGAAATTAAGAGATTGGTACGAAGGAAAGAGGAAGATGAACTAGTGAACTTGTTTCTTATCGTCGTCTTGATGTTTCCCCTCTCCAACCGATGCTAAAAATAAAAAGAACTAATAAAAGAAAGAGAAAAGAATATGCATAAGAGTAGGGATGAATTCATAGAATCAAACATTAAAAAAGAAAAGAATTGCATAAAAATAAAGAAAAATAAAGGAGACTTAGGCTAAAGATGGTGCACAATTTTGAAGTAGAATCCGGAACTTTATTCAATAATCTTACAAAACCCTTGATCTTTTCCAATCTCGCATTACAATGCTCAAAACTCTCTTTTTATTGGCTTTTCAGCTCTCTTGTCTACCTCTCTCTCAATGAATACTTGTATTTTTAGAAGTATTCATTGAATTTGAATCTTTCTCTTGTTTTCAAACTTAATTTGATTTATCTAGAATTCTGAACTGCAGCTTATTGGCGTGTTAATTACTGAATATTACTTATCAGATGATAGAATTCGAAATAGTAATCAACAGAAGAGTTGTAACCCTTTAAATTTTCTTTCTCGATCATCTTGAATCATCAGATTTGAGTTTTGTTAGCGAAAGTTATGATTAAAATACTAAAATATACTCAATCTGAATCTATTGCTTCATTTCATCTGTTGATCTTCTCTCTATCCATTTATCCTCAGCAAAACTGATAGGGTCTTTAAAAATTCACTTTTGAATTTTTATAGTATTATCTTATCTGGTAAATCTAACCCTCAAATAAGATAGCCTTTAGATTCTCTGAATTTGAGTCGATCCCCGTTTGATTTGAACTTTTAGATTTATTTGGATAGGATTCATGCTTATTTCTCTTTGTCATACTCTGTATGAATTAGGACATTAGGACATATGAGTTTGTAGGAATTATTACAGAATGAATGTAAGAATGTCATAATAATTATGCAAGATATGTGTCCAAACAGTGATCATAGAGAAAAACTATCAGAGCATTAAATAGAAATTGCAATTTGTAGCAGATCAGCAAAAGATAAAACAGTATTGAACTACTTTTGCCGCGAAAACGCGGCCTTTACTGCGAAAATATGGAAGCTTAGTTGGTTCACTTGCTCTACCTTCTAGGGCAGAGGCACAGAGTTGCTATATATCCTGAGATGCAGTTTCCTGTTATCAGATTCTGTAAATAGAAAGAGAGAGAGAGAAAAATAGTTCTAGAGAATATCGTACTGTTCCCTCCCTAGCAACGGTGCCAAAATTTTGATTGAAGAAGAGAAATTATATTGAAAATAAAGAAAAAGTTAAAGTCAGAAAGTTCTCAGTCTCTTCTCAATTTAAGCGCGTCTCAAGGGCTAGATGGGTTGATCCATAGGGAAGGATGCGATGGAAGCTTTTCAGAATGAATTCTCTACACAAATAGATTGAAAAAATATTAATTGTAAGAAAAGATTTTAATTAAGCAAAAGATATTATAGTCTACTAATCATCTACCACAACCAAGTATTAGTCTAAGAAGGGAGAACTTTATATTGAATCTTTAAAAATCTACCCTAGGATTTTGATTGAGAATCAAGTAAGATGAGTAAAAATATTGTAAACCCTAATTAGATTATACTAATTAAAATTAAACTTTATTCATCCTAATTTCTAAGCATAGCATAAGAAAAGTCTTTTAAACCTAAAATAATACTATCAAAGTATCTAAATATGAACTACAAGTAACCATTAAAAGTGTAACCCTAAATTAGTTCAGCTTAACTAATTATTCATCTTCAAGAATTATCAATTTAATCCTAAGGTTTCTAAAAAGCATAGATTGCAATCAGTTCATCTTTTAGACTAAACTTAAGTTGATCGAGAGATTAGTAAACTACAAGTTTTAATTAGTTATTCATATTTTTATTATTTTCAAGATTTATAATGAAGAAAAAAACTTGCATAAAAAAGAAATCAAATAAAAGAAACTAAAGCAAGAAAAACTATTAAATTGAAGAAAAAGAGAGATGAAAAGAATAATGAACCTTTATTATGGTTGTCACTTGCCAATACAAAGCCCTTTTTCTTCTTCAAAAATCTTCTTCTCCAAATTGAAAGCTAAATAATACAATAGAAATTTAGAAAATTAAATGGCTTACAAAAATTCTATACTCAATCTCTGAGATTCTTCTTTTATGTTGGTTTTCAAGGGTATTTATAGGAGATTTGAGGAGTAGAGTCACAATAAAACACCTTCTCCAAAACTCAACGCACGTGGCCCAGGATTTTCGCGTTTCTACAGCAAAAGGGGCTTGTCGTGGCATTTATGTGGCGTTTGGTCACGCACTTTGGCGCGTGGCTTCATCTCATCCGTTCATGTGAAGATCTATCCTCAGAATCTTCGTTTGATCTTGAATTTTAATATATGTCAGTCTCCTAGATAACTTGGAGATCAAGTTATCTCTAAATCTGAATTAAATTCAGATTTTCTCCCCTTTATCTTCATCTTGTGGAGCAAGCAACCAGATTTAAATAGAAGTCCACCTCTATCTTTAATTGGGATGAAGATTCATCTTCTTCTATCATTTTTCTCTTCTAGATTTTAAATTAAATTAATTTAAAAGCTCAAATTTAAATGGGAGAGAATAGAATCTTCTTTCATCTTCCCAATTAATCTTTATTTTCATGATAATTTTGGACTTTTGGGCTTCTGTTGGGCTCTTGGATTATGGAGGCCTGCACATTACAAAATAATAAATTAATTAAATAGTAATTGTAATATCCCCTAATTAATAATACTGTATTTCTACTTTTATTAATTTTATTTAGATTTAATTTCTATCATTGATTAATGTATTTATACAGGTGTATAAATATATGTGCATACATATTAAGTGTATATGTTTTTGATTTATATTTATACTAGTATATGTATGTATTATATTTTATACCCTATGATTAGCATTATTATTATTATTATGCTACTGTTGGTATTATTCCTAAATGATCTTCTTGTCCAACCCATAATCCAATTATTTAATAAACCATAACTCATTTACTCATATCCAAAAATAAAGTAAAATAAAATAAATAAATAAATAAATAAATAGGTTAAACAAAATATAGTAATAATAATAAAATTTAATTATATGCTTGAATTGTTTATTCCAAGTTTTGAACTCTGTTCCCTTATAACAAATCCTAATACCTAAACCATGATGCCACATTGGCGTGTGGTTAAAAAAGAGAGCTAAATTATTTTAAATAACCCAAAACCAAAATTAGAAATTCAAATTTCTAACTAAAAGATCTCAAGAGATCTTTAGAGATCTCTTATCTTAACAACCTAGAATTTTATCCTAACCAACTGATTCCTAAAAATCCTAACCTACTGATTCCTAAAAATTCTAACCTAAAAAATTCTATCCTAATATATTACCGTAACTTTTATTCTGTTTCTTTACGACAGAAACAAAAAAAAAAAAGAGCGATAGTTTTAGAAAGAAGCCTTAATCCATCATTCTTCCTCATCCCTTCACCGTTCTTGAAACTGAATGTGATCGTGACGGAAGAACCGCTTGGAGGTTGGGGAGCAGTTGGAGATTGAGGAGCAGACGAAGGAGAAATTTATCCAAGTAGGTTTTAAGCAATTTTATGAAGTTAGATTTTTATTTTAAAGCATTATGATTTTATTTGTTCCTATCTAGATTAAGTTGTTAAACTAGATCTAATAATCTATCATGTCTAAGAATCATCTTATAATACGTAAATTTCCCCTAAGATTTAAATAATTAAATGAAGTATAATTTATGATATGTCATGCTTGAATTTCTCCTTGTAATGAACTTTAATCTTATCTAATATATATATATATGCAAATAAAATAAATTGTATAAAAAAATATATCCATAAAATTTAAATTGCCATGCGTAGATTTATTTTCTAGGAATCATTAATGTAACACCTTGTTTAATTAAAAACCTAAACAAGTAATGATTTATTACCCAATTAGATTATAGAAAATTTTAAGGAAATTCTGGAAAAAAATAAAGGAATTGGATTAAATAAGTTGCATATTAAATAAATCACCAACTAAATAAATTTCCTTGAACTTAACCCTAACAATCTAAATTAAATTCATATGGTATAAGGTATTATTTATGGGGAAAGAATGTGAAAGATTGGAATTTATCTATATATGTATATATGTATTGGTAGGTATTTAGGTTTGTAAAAATAAAAATAAAGAAATAAACTTAAATTAATTCAAAGCCCAATTTCAGAAGCCCAGTTACAGTTCAACCCAATTGTTATTGTTCTAATTCGTTTTTAACCCAACTCAAATACAAAAACAGACCCGTTATGATTATTAATTGATTTTACGCTTAAATTAATTCAGAAAAATTTAGAAAAAAATCAGAAAAATTCCAGAAAAAATTCCTATAAAATCAGAAACTGAAATGTGACTCTGTAAAATTATTTTATAGTCATATCACTTAGAATGGCTCAAAAATTAAAATATTTCTTATAATTATTATTTAAATTGAATGTAGATTAACGAGTTGATTTGCCACTTCTATATTCGGACTCGTGATAAGTCCAGGTGAGTGTTCTTTATTTTCTCATTGAGTGTTTCAGTATTATTTCATATGAGTGCTCCTTATTTATTTATTGAGTATTTCGATATTATTGCATGTGAGTGCTTTTAACTTGTTTTAATACACGTTATTTTATGTTTAAATAGTATTCATATAGAATTACTGTTCATGCATGTCAATTATTATTCATGTTCACATACTAGATGCATAATGAATAAACCCAAAAGATTATAATACTGATTCTGAATAAATATCATGTTCATTTAAGTAACGTGACTGGTTATACATGATACCTACCTGATAAATATATTGTTCATGATACTGAAAGTTACTAGGAAAGTATCATTGACCGTAACACTGTACAGTCCAATTGTTCATCGTATACACGGTTACTATTACTGTTACTGTTACTGATATTGTTCACCGTGTATACGATTACTAATTGACTGTTACTGTACTGTTATCGTTACTGTCACTGTATCGTCCTAGTGCTATAGGTAACATGAATATTGATTGTTTTTACTGAATTCAATAATAAAGTAATTGAACAACTTACACCGGGATTGGGGAAATTAATGGGGGAGACAGCGTCTGTATTTTGGGTGGAACTAGGAGACAGGTTGCGCAGCCGACTTACGGTTCCACTGCAGGGTTCCGGGGGATGACTGACATCCCATCTGTTTACTGTTCCACAGTGTAACTGTGAGTTTACTGTTCCACAATGATACTGTGAGTACTGTTACTGTTACTGACTACCTGACGGTAGGGCCTGGTTCAGCGTCAGGCATCTGGGCTGTGGTACCAGGTATGTACGGGACCCACCTAAAGCATGGACAATGTCTCTTCCACTAATTTCAATAACTTAGGACACTAATTGACACATGTAGTAGGCGTAGTATGGGATGCGTCTATTACAGGTAGCAATTGGTGTTCGCTGACATAATAAATGTTAATAAATTGGTTATAGCATATTGTGACTGACTATATCATCTGACTGTGCATAGATATACTATGTTAGACATATTTTTGTACGAAAGACCAGATTATATACCAGACTAGTGACATATGTTAGGTCACACATTTAGACATCAGTTGTTTGTTTATAGTTGTTTTACTTGTCTTTTACCTGCACTCATATTCATGTTATTGTTTCTCAGTGTTTATTTATCATGTTATTTAGTGTTGCAGTTATCTGTTATTATCTTGTGCGCACTGTTTATATGCACGAGCTTTTCCCTTTTACACACACACTCACCAGGTCGCTTTCTGACGACCCTGGATTTGCACGTCCAGATATTGGACGTTTGTTCTATTGTGCAGGTGTTCGATGTGACTGTACGCCTTGTGAGGAGCTGGACTCTCTCTCTATTCGATTCTGGTATTCTTGTATTTCTTTATTCTTGCTATTACTCTTTGATTCATGTATATCACCCTTGGCTTCGATTATGTTTCTTATTTCATTTCAGATTATGTGTAGCCTTTATATGTATTATTGCAGTGATCGTTGATTATTATGGTTCAGATTTATAGCTTGTTCAGGCCACATTAGGCTTAGCGTATATATGTGGGATAATTTCCTCGCGTATATACGTCGCCGACCTTCGTCGCGGCTCCGCTTCCACGTATTTTGGGAAGCGGGGCGTGACAGGGTTTTCTTGGTATCAGAGCCAGGTTTCGACATAAAACGGACTTGATTCTCACCGGTAACTTGAACGAGTTATAATTACACTGCAATATACATATAGGATTCACACAATGGTATTGACTCCACTTGGAATTGATTGTCCTCTCCTCGAAAGTCCATCTCTTTAACCTTTCGATATCTCTGATCGCACCTCTTCATTTAGAGTGATCTGAATTCCATCTTCATTTCTATTCTTCTTTTGATTCTATCTTTTCTGGTCTTATATTTTGAAACCAATTATTCCATTCAGAAACTGGTAGCAGAGATCAGAGCGCGCAGCGGAATCGTGGTGTCCCAGCGAGGTGACAAGGAAGCTTAATTGTTTTTCCATGTATTTTGACTCTTTTATCATTCCCTACGTTATTGAAATTTGGAGGACGAAATTTTTATAAGGTGGGTAGAATGTAATATCCCTTAATTAATAATACTGTATTTCTACTTTTATTAATTTTATTTAGATTTAATTTCTATCATTGATTAATGTATTTTATACAGGTGTATAAATATATGACATACATATTAAGTGTATATGTTTTTGATTTATATTTATACTAGTATATGTATGTATTATATTTTATACCCTATGATTAGCATTATTATTATTATTATGTTACTGTTGGTATTATTCCTAAATGATCTTCTTGTCCAACCCATAATCCAATTATTTAATAAACCATAACCCATTTACTCATATCCAAAAATAATGTAAAATAAAATAAATAAATAAATAAATAAATAGGTTAAAAAAATATAGTAATAATAATAAAATATAATTATGTGCTTAAATTGTTTATACCAAGTTTTGAACTCTGTTCCCTTGTAACAAATCCTAATGCCTAAACCATGATGCCACATTGGCGTGTGGTTAAAAAGGAGAGCTAAATTATTTTAAATAACCCAAAACCAAAATTAGAAATTCAAATTTCTAACTAAAAGATCTCAAGAGATCTTTAGAGATCTCTTATCTTAACAACCTAGATTTTTATCCTAACCAACTGATTCCTAAAAATCCTAACCTAATAGATTCTATCCTAATATATTACCGTAACTTTTATTCTGTTTCTTTACGACAGAACAACAAAAAAAAGAGCGATAGTTTTACAAAGAAACCTTAATCCATCATTCATTCTCATCCCTTCACCGTTCCTGAAACTGATCGTGATCGTGACGGAAGAACCGCTTGGAGGTTGGGGAGCAGTTGGAGATTGAGGAGCAGACGAAGGAGAAATCTGTGTCCAAGTAGGTTTTAAGCAATTTTATGAAATTAGATTTTTATTTTAAAGCATTATGATTTTATTTGTTCCTTTCTAGATTATGTTGTTAAACTAGATTTAATAATCTATCATGTCTAAGAATCATCTTATAAAACGTAAATTTCCCCTAAGATTTAAATAATTAAATGAATTATAATTTATGATATGTCATGCTTGAATTTCTCCTTGTAATGAACTTTAATCTTATCTAATATATATATATATATATATATATATATATATATATATATATATATATATATATATATATATATATATATATGCAAATAAAATAAATTGTATAAAAAAATATATCCATAAAATTTAAATTGCCATGCGTAGATTTATTTTCTAGGAATCATTAATGTAACACCTTGTTTAATTAAAAACCTAAACAAGTAATGATTTATTAACCAATTAGATTATAGAAAATTTTAAGGAAATTCTGGAAAAAAAATAAAGGAATTGGATTAAATAAGTTGCATATTAAATAAATCACCAACTAAATAAATTTCCTTGAACTTAACCCTAACAATCTAAATTAAATTCATATGGTATAAGGTATTATTTATGGGGAAAGAATGTGAAAGATTGGAATTTATCTACATATGTATATATGTATTGGTAGGTATTTAGGTTTGTAAAAAAATAAAAATAAAGAAATAAACTTAAATTAATTCAAAGCCCAATTTCAGAAGCCCAGTTACAGTTCAGCCCAATTGTTATTGGTTCTAATTCGTTTTTAACCCAACCCAAATACAAAAACAGACCCGTTATGATTATTAATTGATTTTACGCTTAAATTAATTCTGAAAAATCTAGAAAAAAAATCAGAAAAATTCCAAAAAAATTCCTATAAAATCAGAAACTGAAATGTGACTGTAAAATTATTTTTATAGTCATATCACTTGGAATGGCTCAAAAATTAAAATATTTCTTATAATTATTATTTAAATTGAATGTAGATTAACGAGTTGATTTGCCACTTCTATATTCGGACTCGTGATAAGTCCAGGTGAGTGTTCTTTATTTTCTCATTGAGTGTTTCAGTATTATTTCATATGAGTGCTCCTTATTTATTTATTGAGTATTTCAATATTATTGCATGTGAGTGCTTTTAACTTGTTTAATAGACGTTATTTTATGTTTAAATAGTATTCATATGTAATTACTGTTCATGCATGTCAATTATTATTCATGTTCACATACTAGATGCATAATGAATAAACCCAAAAGATTATAATACTGATTCTGAATAAATATCATGTTCATTTAAGTAACGTGACTGGTTATACATGATACCTACCTGATAAATGTATTGTTCATGATACTGAAAGTTACTAGGAAAGTATCATTGACCGTAACACTGTACAGTCCTATTGTTCATCGTATACACGGTTACTATTACTGTTACTGTTACTGTTACTGATATTGTTCACCGTGTATACGATTATTTATTGACTGTTAATGTACTGTTATCGTTACTGTCACTGTATCGTCCTAGTGCTATAGGTAACATGAATATTTATTATTTTTACTGAATTCAATAATAAAGTAATTGAACAACTTACACCGGGATTGGAGAAATTGATGGGGGAGACAGCGTCTGTATTTTGGGTGGACCTAGGATACAGGTTGCGCAGTCGACTTACGGTTCCACTGCAGGGTTCCGGGGGATGACTGACATCCCATCTGTTTACTGTTCCACAGTGTTACTGTGAGTTTACTGTTCCACAGTGATACTATGAGTACTGTTACTGTTATTGACTACCTGGCGGTAGGGCCTGGTTCAGCGCCAGGCATCTGGGCCGTGGTCCCGGGTATGTACGGGACCCACCTAAAGCATGGAAAATGTCTCTTCCACTAATTTCAATAACTTAGGACACTGATTGACACATTTAGTAGGCGTAGTATGGGATGCGTCTATTACAGGTGGCAATTGGTGTTCGCTGACATAATAAATGTTAATAAATTAGTTATAGCATATTGTGACTGACTATATCATCTGACTGTGCATAGGTATACTATGTTAGACATATGTTTGTACGAAAGACCAGATTATATACCAGACTAGTGACATATGTTAGGTCACACATTTAGACATCAGTTGTTTGTTTATAGTTGTTTTACATGTCTTTTACCTGCACTCTTATTCATGTTATTGTTTCTCAGTGTTTATTTATCATGTTATTTAGTGTTGCAGTTATCTGTTATTTTCTTGTGCACACTGTTTATATGCACGAGCTTTTCCCTTTAACACACACACTCACCAGGTCGCTTTCTGACGACCCTGGATTTGCACGTCCAGATATTGGACGTTTGTTCTATTGTGCAGGTGTTAGATGTGACTGTACGCCTTGCGAGGAGATGGACTCTCTCTCTATTCGATTCTGGTATTCTTGCATTTCTTTATTCTTGCTATTACTCTTTGATTCATGTATATCACCCTTGGCTTCTATTCTATTTCTTATTTCATTTCAGATCATATGTAGCCTTTATATGTATTATTGCAGTGATCGTTGATTATTATGGTTCAGATTTATAGCTTGTTCAAGTCACTTTAGGCTTAGCGTATATATATGGGATAAATTCCTCGCGTATATACGTCGCCGACCTTCGTCACGGCTCCGCTTCCACGTATTTTGGGAAGCGGGGCGTGACAAGGTTTTCTTGGTATCAGAGCCAGGTTTCGACATAAAACGGACTTGATGCTCACCGGTAACTTGAACGAGTTATAATTACACTGCAATATACATATAGGATTCACACAATGGTATTGACTCCACTTGGAATTGATTGTCCTCTCCTTGAAAGTCCATCTCTTTAACCTTTCGATCTCTCTGATCGCACCTTTTCATTTAGAGTGATCTGAATTCCATCTTGATTTCTATTCTTCTTTTGATTCTATCTTTTCTGATCTTATATTTTGAAACCAATTATTCCATTCTGAAACTGGTAGCAGAGATCAGAGCGCCCAGCGGAATCGTGGTGTCCCAGCGAGGCGACAAGGAAGCTTAATTGTTTTTCCATGTATTTTGACTCTTTTATCGTTCCCTACGTTATTGAAATTTCGAGGACGAAATTTTTATAAGGTGGGTAGAATGTAATATCCCCTAATTAATAATACTGTATTTCTACTTTTATTAATTTTATTTAGATTTAATTTCTATCATTGATTAATGTATTTTATACAGGTATATAAATATATGTGCATACATATTAAGTGTATATGTTTTTGATTTATATTTATACTAGTATATGTATGTATTATATTTTATACCCTATGATGATGATTATTATTATTATTATGTTACTGTTGATATTATTCCTAAATGATCTTCTTGTCCAACCCATAATCCAATTATTTAATAAACCATAACCCATTTACTCATATCCAAAAATAAAGTAAAATAAAATAAATAAATAAATAGGTTAAAAAAATATAGTGATAATAATAAAATATAATTATGTGCTTAAATTGTTTATTCCAAGTTTCAAACTCTGTTCCCTTGTAACAAATCCTAATGCCTAAACCATGATACCACATTGGCGTGTGGTTAAAAAGGAGAGCTAAATTATTTTAAATAACCCAAAACCAAAATTAGAAATTCAAATTTCTAACTAAAAGATCTCAAGAGATCTTTAGAGATCTCTTATCTTAACAACCTAGATTTTTATCCTAACCAATTGATTCCTAAAAATCCTAACCTAAAAGATTCTATCCTAATATATTACCGTAACTTTTATTCTGTTTCTTTACGACAGAAATAAAAAAAAAAAGAGCGATAGTTTTAGAAAGAAGCCTTAATCCATCATTCATCCTCATCCCTTCACCGTTTTTGAAACTGATCGTGATCGTGACGGAAGAACGCTTGGAGCGGTTGGGGAGCAGTTGGAGATTGAGGAGCAGACGAAGGAGAAATCTATCCAAGTAGGTTTTAAGCAATTTTATGAAGTTAGATTTTTATTTTAAAGCATTATGATTTTATTTGTTCCTATCTAGATTAAGTTGTTAAACTAGATCTAATAATCTATCATGTCTAAGAATCATCTTATAAAACGTAAATTTCCCCTAAGATTTAAATAATTAAATGAATTATAATTTATGATATGTCATGCTTGAATTTCTCCTTGTAATGAACTTTAATCTTATCTAATATATATATATATACAAATAAAATAAATTGTATAAAAAAAATATATCCATAAAATTTAAATTGCAATGCGTAGATTTATTTTCTAGGAATCTTTAATATAACACTTTGTTTAATTAAAAACCTAAACAAGTAATGATTTATTAACCAATTAGATTATAGAAAATTTTAAGGAAATTCTTGAAAAAAAATAAAGGAATTGGATTAAATAAGTTGCATATTAAATAAATCACCAACTAAATAAATTTCCTTGAACTTAACCCTAACAATCTAAATTAAATTCATATGGTATAAGGTATTATTTATGTGGAAAGAATGTGAAAGATTGGAATTTATCTATATATGTATATATGTATTGGTAGGTATTTAGGTTTGTAAAAAAATAAAAATAAAGAAATAAACTTAAATTAATTCAAAGCCCAATTTCAGAAGCCCAGTTACAGTTCAGCCCAATTGTTATTGGTTCTAATTCATTTTAAACCAACCCAAATACAAAAACAGACCCGTTATGATTATTAATTGATTTTACGCTTAAATTAATTCAGAAAAATCTAGAAAAAAATCAGAAAAATTTCAGAAAAATGCCTATAAAATCAGAAACTGAAATGTGACTCTGTAAAATTATTTTATACTCATATCACTTAGAATGGCTCAAAAATTAAAATATTTCTTATAATTATTATTTAAATTGAATGTAGATTAACGAGTTGATTTGCCACTTCTATATTCGGACTCGTGATAAGTCCAGGTGAGTGTTCTTTATTTTCTCATTGAGTGTTTCAGTATTATTTCATATGAGTGCTCCTTATTTATTTATTGAGTATTTCGATATTATTGCATGTGAGTGCTTTTAACTTGTTTTAATAGACGTTATTTTATGTTTAAATAGTATTCATATTTAATTACTGTTCATGCATGTCAATTATTATTCATGTTCACATACTAGATGCATAATGAATAAACCCAAAAGATTATAATACTGATTCTGAATAAATATCATGTTCATTTAAGTAACGTGACTAGTTATACATGATACCTACCTGATAAATATATTGTTCATGATACTGAAAGTTACTAGGAAAGTATCATTGACTGTAACACTGTACAGTCCTATTGTTCATCGTATACACGGTTACTATTACTGTTACTGTTACTGATATTGTTCACCATGTATACGATTACTGATTGACTGTTATTGTACTGTTATCGTTATTGTCACTGTATCGTCCTAGTGCTATAGGTAACATGAATATTGATTGTTTTTACTGAATTCAATAATAAAATAATTGAACAACTTACACCGGGATTGAGGAAATTGATGGGGGAGACAGCGTCTGTATTTTAAGTGGACCTAAGATACAGGTTGTGCAGCCGACTTACGGTTCCACTGCAGGGTTCCGGGGGATGACTGACATCCCATCTGTTTACTGTTCCACAGTGTTACTGTGAGTTTACTGTTCCACAGTGATACTGTTAGTACTGTTTCTGTTACTGAAACCTAGCGGTAGGGCCTGGTTCAGCGCCAGGCATCTGGACTGTGGTCCCGGGTATGTACGGGACCCACCTAAAGCATGGACAAGTCTCATCCACTAGTTTCAATAACTTAGGACACTGATTGACACATGTAGTAGGCGTAGTATGGGATGCGTCTATTACAGGTGGCAATTGGTGTTCGCTGACATAATAAATGTTAATAAATTGGTTATAGTATATTGTGACTGACTATATCATCTGGCTGTGCATAGGTATACTATGTTTGACATATGTTTGTACGAAAGACCAGATTATATACCAGACTAGTGACATATGTTAGGTCACACATTTAGACATCAGTTGATTGTTTATAGTTGTTTTACTTGTCTTTTACCTGCACTCTTATTCATGTTATTGTTTCTCAATGTTTATTTATCATGTTATTTAGTGTTGCAGTTATCTTTTATTATCTTGTGCGCACTGTTTATATGCACGAGCTTTTCCCTTTTACACACACACTCACCAGGTCGCTTTCTGACGACCCTGGATTTGCATGTCCAGATATTGGACGTTTGTTCTATTGTGCAGGTGTTCGATGTGACTGTACACCTTGCAAGGAGCTGGACTCTCTCTATTCAATTCTGGTATTCTTACATTTCTTTATTCTTGCTATTACTCTTTGATTCATGTATATCACCCTTGGCTTCTATTCTGTTTCTTATTTCATTTCAGATCATGTGTAGCCTTTATATGTATTATTGCAGTGATCGTTGATTATTATGCTTCAGATTTATAACTTGTTCAGGCCACTTTAGGCTTAGCGTATATATGTGGGAGAATTTCCTCGCGTATATACGTCGCCGACCTTCGTCGCGGCTCCGCTTCCACGTATTTTGGGAAGCGGGGCGTGACAGTAATATTTAAAAAAAATAAGTATGAAAATGTGACTAAAAATATGCATTATTGATGACCAATCACATGACACACATCACACACACACAGAAACATATAAACACACAAGCGAATACACACATGTACATTAAACACGTGAACACACACATCACAGATCACAGATACATACACAAGTCTCACCAATTTATTACACATTTGGCACCAATTTTTTTTTACTAGTTTAGCACACATTTTTCATCAATTTAGCACATATCACATATCATATATACACACACAAATTTCACTAATTTCGTCAATTTAGCATCAAATAAATAGTTTCACAAATTTTTCTAAACTAGCTAGCATTTTCAAAAAAATTTCACAAAATTTTCTAAACTATCTAGCTAGCATCAATTAATTTTTCTTTTAAATTTATCATTTCACAAAACAAAAATTTCACAAAATATAAGAAAAATTAGAAAAGTGATACCTTGAGTTCGCCGGAGAACGCCTCGCTGGAGGGGAGAGAGGGGGCTCGCCGGAGAAGCTAGGGGCTCGCCAAAGAGACAGCGGCCGAGTTGAGAGAAAGATCAGGGCTGGGGAGGGTCAGAGAGGTGGCAGATGGGGCTCCGGAGAGGCGGCTGAGAGGGGGTGATTAGTCTATAATTCAGCGTTATTATATCGCGTTTTCTTACCGGTTTATGAATAAAACATCATTTATGAACAGTTTTTTGGTCTATTTTGCAGATAATCAAGAGTTCGAGGACAAATTCAGAATAAGAGCCTAATTAAAACCAATTTCAGATAATTAAATCATATTACTTGGAGGCCAAGCTAGAGAGCTTCTAGAAGATACATTGAATTCAGAAGTTGGATGCGAATTTGATGAAAATATGGATCCAAATACCCAAATCCGAGACCATACAGAAGCTTCTCGAGACCAGGTAAAGCAGTGGACCAAAACTAGGGGACTATGTCCTTTGTTTTTCCATATATCCGCAAGGATCCTTGCAGATCCGCGGCCTAATAACAGGCCTCGTCTCGTCTTCCAGATCCTTCTTCTTCCTATAAATATGCATGTTTTAGACAAGAGGCAGGGGGTCGGAGAGCTGTAGGCTAGGTTTTCTTCTCTTTATTGTAGGTTAGTGTAGATTTTTTCTTTTTCTTCGTATGTTCATTTTGTTTTAGATCTTGTAATAGGGCTGAGTTTGATTCAGAGGAGAAAAAGAGAGATCTTATAATAGAGAGTGACACTCTATATAAAGCTTCCTCCTTTATCTCTAATGGTTTCTTCTCTAACCTCTTACATGTATAGCTTACTTTTCTTCTCTCATGGCAATCTAACTGATAACTACTAACTAGCTGATAACTTACTTGATAACATAAATCTAATAGCATCTACAAGGCCTTGCTCTTGCAAGAGCCATTGATGGCTCATAATGATGGATTCTAACATTCTAACTTGCTAACTTACTAACAAGCTAACTCTCTTATTTTATGCATTCCTCTAACGATTTTGATGATCTACTATTTGCATTAGCTTAATTTTGATGAAAGTTTGAATGTGAAAAACCCTCTCATTTGCCATACTTTGTATCATCTCTTGAAAAAGCCAAGGACTAGTGATGGCCAGGGATCCATGTAATGCAACTATCACTAGGAGGTTAGCATGATTAGTGGAGTAGTTAGTAGTTAATAACCATGAATTTTCTTCTCTTTTTCTTTGTTTTAAAAACTATTTCAAAATCTTTTTATCATTTTTCTATCGTTGTTCTCATCACTTCTTAGCTCACCTTTGTTTTTATCTTCTTCATAAAAAGTTTCATCCTCCAATCTATATTATTTTTAACCCACTCTCCAAATAAACTCACAACATTTTCACCTTCGCGTCTATTTTTTGTAGGTCACCTAAAGGGGGGTGAATAGGTGACGTGCTAATCTAATGATAAACAAATGCAAAATTCAAACTATTTTACTAACACGCAAGGTATAACCAAAGAGTGATGCCAAATTTTCGGTGAAGGGCTCTGTACTTTCTCCTCAAGATTCCTCTAGATTAAGAGTTGAGGTGCTACTATAGCTCTCTTTGTTGAATATAAGTGTGAGCACACAAATATAATATCAAGAATGCAATAGATAAGCAATGAATGAGAGCACACAAGATATTAAACAATCTCAAGCATATATTAATTAAGCACAAGTAAATATCAAACATATGACATAAGCAATAAAAGCAAGCAAGATATTAAACACAAGTGAGTGAGAGAGATGAACAATCGCAAATATGGGAGAACTGTTTCGAGGTTCGAGCAACTTGCTCTACATCCCCGCCTTCACCGCATTGAAGAATTTTCACTTTAATTAATCCACAAGATCATTCAGTATTCAACACCTACAATGAGCTCCCTCAAGAACTATTAGACTCGCAAGTCCCTCACTTGACACAGGCGAATACGCAAGCTCACCGAGACCGCAACCTCAACAACTTCTCCAATACAAGGGGGAGAACACTTGGTGATCTCTTCTCTTGATCACAAACAAGAATCTTAGAGGATAAATATAACAATGGAAAGCTCAAGCTTGTGTGAGAAAATAAGATAGATTTTGTGGTGAAAAACTCAAGAAAAAGATTTCGAAAACTCAGGAGAATCACTCTTGAAAACCTTTCTTTTGGATGTGGAAGTTAAGCCCAAAAACTTGTTGGAAAACCTCTGAGAAAGATGGGAAAAATTGGCTCTAAAACTTCTCCAAAATATTTGTGAAAAACTAGCCCAAATGTCCCCAATTTATAGCCAACAGAAAATTAGCTGTTAGGGGGCCACAGATGACTTATCAATCGACCGCCCGTTCGACCGTCCCCAGGCCACAGAGATGAACTCTTTGTCGGTTGACTATTCGGTCATCCACCGGTCGACCGCTACCTAGCTACGGTAGACCGGTCGGTAGACCGAGTCAAGGATATTGGGGGCGTGCACGTTTCTGTGCACGTCGGTCGACCGCTTGGTCGGCCGACAGTAGCCCAAACCCAAAAGTTAAAGGTTTAAATTCTAACTTGAAAACCCACAAAAATTATATTTAAATTTCATAAATTTCACAAAATTAGGTTCATTGAAATACTTTGAAGTATAAATAAGTGTGATAAAAAATCATCACATATTACAAACAATTTGAAATATTTTTGAGGTATAGAAATTTAGGCTTAAACTGAAAACCGTATTTTTCAAAAACTAACTTCAAAATGAAAAATGGATTTTTTTTCAAACTTGTACAAATACAAAATAAGATATTTAAACACATTTGAAGCATATTGTGCATGAATAGAATCCATACATAAAGTAAGATGAAATATTCTTGTTTTTGATAATAAATTCTAAAATAAGTTTTGATAAATATAAAACTTTAAACTCATAATATAAACTCATCAAAATAAGTTATTTAAACAATATGAAGCAATAGTATATATTGAAAATCTAATACACATATAAACCATGTAAACCTGTTTTGATGAAATATATTTATGAATCCGAAAGATGTATTTTTTGAAGCTCAAAACCAAAACCAAAGCTAAAACTAAAACAAATATCTTCCAAAAAAACAAAACTTAATCATGAAAGATATGAAATTTTTTTTTGTGTATGTGTGTGCATGAGCTTAAGCAATCCACAAACTAATCTATCCTTTACATTTTACCTAAAACAAAAATCTTAAAACTTACAAACTAGGCTTCAAGTCTTCTCGAAAATCTTCTCTTCCACTTGACTTGAAGCAAACTTTATCCAAACGAGTTAGACTCCTCTTGAGTACTTGATGCGATCATGAAGCGTGAGCTCTTGAATCAACACGTGCTACCTTCAAAATTTGACTTCGAATCTTTTGTTAAAGCTAAACACCGACTGAGATCTTGATTGAATATCTGAAATTTAATGAGAACAAGATCATTAGTACTATAACTACATGAGTTAATCATCATCAAACTAGAGAGATGGGCCTTTGGGCCAACAGTCCCCCCCTTTTGATGATGAAAAAACTCATGGAGTTATATATGCATGAATTAAAGATAGCTTCATAGAAGCTCCTCCTTAACTCATGCATAACAAAAATATAAAGTTATTCAATGAAGCTCATAAACAAAAATATTAAATAAAAACAAACATATACGGATAAACAAAAATAACCATGCATGTATAAACTCTCTCAATTCTTCTTCTCTTTTTATCAATTCATCAACAAAGGGTGAAGAAAAATAAACAAGATAAATATATATGCGATATAAATTCATGAAGAGGAGAGACGTTAACGCCGCCGCATACGTGCATTACATGGAGAAGGGATGACTAAACTCTAACTCATATAAGCATAATATACAATGTATAGATGGAGATGTTAAGCTCCCCCAACACATGTGTACCATATAAAGAAAAGTAGTCAAGCTCTTATTTATAAAAATATACTCAATATGAATCTATACATAGAGAAGATGTTAAGCTCCCCATGCATATAAGCAATACATATCAAGAGAAATTTTGAAAACCACTTAAAACAAAATTTGATACCATTTAAAACAATTAAAATAAAACAATAAATTTGATATTACTTGTATTGAACAAAAATATTTTGTTAAACAAATAAACATAAATAATAAGATACCAATTGAACTTGAAATCAACAAACAAATTTTGATAAATTAATGAAATCATTTTAAGTTAAAGAATTTTTCTTCCCTCCTTTTTGAAATGATGCATAAGCTTGTAAAAGATATCAATAACATTTAGAACTAAATTAAGCTTAGCATAAAGCAATTTGTGCTATAAAGAATATCTATGAACATTTTAATCTAGCACAAGAAATCACATATATGTATGTATGATCAATTTAAATACCAATTTAAATATGATGTTATACATAAATAGAAAACAAGTATGAGTATACAAAAATTAATTTTCATGATAAGTAAGTGTATAACTCATACCTACCACCCTATCATGCACATGTTTATGAGATATTTAATAAGAACATACAAGGTATGGTCACCCAACAACCTCTCTTAGAAGGTAGGGATTTTCAAAAATAATATAAATAAATTTAGCATAGTTTGAAAACTCTACCAATTGAAGAATATGAAACTAGTTTTAAGATAATTTTAAAAACTAGCACGAAATACTTCAAGAAATGAATAAAAACATGAATATATCTCATGAAAATATGCTAAATATATCATAATTGGCACTCAAGATTTATGAAGCACATAAAGAAGCTCATGAAACAAAATCATGAGTAAGCATAAAAGTAAGTGTACAATATTCATGTGAATAACATGTTCATAAAGATAAAACAATAAAGCAAAACAAAACTCATATGAAAATTCTTTTTCTCAAAAACATGATATATCAATAATCATGCAAGAATATCAAAACTAGGACATACAATGTACAATCATACAATGTACAGTCAAACATAAAATTTTGTACACAACTAAATAAAGCATGTATAGCATGCAACACAAAATTTTTACATGTATAACACAAATTTTAAAAAATTTGCATATCAATACATGATATAAACACATAAATCAAAATATGCTTTAAGCAAAGAATATAAAAACATGAATTCAACAAAAAATAGGCATGTAAATTTACATGAAAATATGAATAAAGTTTTTAAAAATATATGCGTAACATACAATCAAGCAACTCACATTAAGAACAAAATAATACATGATTGAGTCTAGGTTACATCACTAGCATATAAGCATTTAAAAACATTTTTAAAAAAAGGAGGATGAAATAGTTACCAAAACCGATGTAGCCAATCTATTTCTTCAAAAAACACGGTGGTCCTCCCACCTTGCATCCTTCATAGTGATGCATCAATTTGGTTTAACCTTCAAGCTTGAAATGCATTCACCACTAAGACACCAATCCTCTCACGTTTTTGTGAGAGTGCACACCTACATAAAAAATAGATGTAGGATTTTGGTACCCATATCTTCTTGGGTCTATGAGGGGTAGTAGCAATAGAAGCCCAAATATTTTATTTGCAAAATTTGAAGAATTTAATCTATATAAAGTAAAATTTTACAAGATGGCATTTACGGCCACAATGTGTACATTTGTACACTCTAGCATACATATGATTATGATGTATATAAGCATGATGTGCATGAGGTGTATGCCATGTATTATGTGTATGAATATGTGAACATGTTTCTTGCGAAACATGAATTCCAATCTAGAGTGATTAATATCACATTGGCTCAAAGTGGAGCCCAAACAATCAATGTTCTTCTTCAAAATGCATATATTATTTTCCAATTCTAGAAGAAGAAATATGAGAAACATGAGAAACAAAATCCTTTTTCTTTTAGAAATAAAAATATTTCTTTTCTTTTAAAACACTTTTCTTTTTCAAAGAATCATTTTCCTTCAAAACAATCTCCTTTTCTTTTTCAACCAAAATAATTTTCTTTTTCAATGAATTGTTTCCTTCCTAAATATTATTCAATTTTGAAGACAAAAAATATTCTTTTTTTCAAAAATTCATTTTCTTTGAAATAATTTCTATTTTATTTTGGATAGAATCTTTTTCTTTTAAAACAAAATCATTTACATGTTTCAAAATTTGTTTTCATCTTTCAACAAAGCAGATTTTTTAAAAAACATCCTGCAAAGCAATGCAAGATCATATGGCATCTCTTCTTCAAGCTCGAAACAGAATTTACCTCAAGGAGGTCATCCCTTGGATGATATAGCACAAGTGGAAGCATCACTTCCTTCATCCGAGTCACTCTCCTTGTCATGTGGCACTTATTCCCTAAGAGAGATGAGAGTGTTCCATACTATAAAAGCCGAATAAATATTCGAAGCTCTAAATAGATATTCTGTTGGCCCAAGGCCATCGCTCTAGTTTTGATGATGATTAACTCATGTAGTATAGTACTAGTGATTTTGTGTTTATTTAGTCTCAGATTTGTGATCAAAATCTTAGTAGGTGTTTAGCTTCAACAAAGGATTTCAAGTCAAGTTTTGGAGCTAGCACGTATTGATTCAAGAGTTTTGTGCATCAAGACCACATTAAGTGCTCAAGAGGAGTCTAGCTCATTGGATCATGTTTTGGACAAAGTCAAGAAGAAGAAGAAGATTTTCAAGTGAAGACCTTCAAGAGGAGACTTGTGTCTAGGTTTGTTTTGTTAAGATTTTGTTTTTAGATAAAATGATAAGGATAGATTAGTTGGTGGATTGCTCAAGTACATATACACTCACACACAAATTTATATGAGTTTTTATAAAAGAGTTTAAAAGAGTTTTCATTTTGAAAAAAATACCGATTTGGTTTTTATGTCTCAAAATATGACATAAGTTTTTATCAAAACTTTATTTAGAGCTTAATGTCAAAAATATAGATATTTCATCAATATGTGTAGTGGAGCATATCCATACACACTAAACTTTAAAAGTGTTTAGAATATCATGTTTTATATTTGAAGAGTTTTGGAAAAATCGGTTTTCAAGTTGGAAAATCAATTTGGAAAAATACGATTTTTTTGTTTTAAGCTAAAATTTCATAACACAAAAATAGTTCAAAATATTTGTAACATGGTTTGATTTTTACTCAAACATATTTGTATATCAAAGTATAATACTGAACTTATTTTGGTAGATTTTTTGTGAATTTATGGGATTTTATTGAAAGAAGAAAAATAACAAGTTTCTTAATCCCTTTTAAATACTGTTTTGGCCTTCTGCGGTCGACCGCACGGTCGACCGAGACAGGGGGGTGGTCGACCGGACGGTCGACCGACGTGCACAAAAAATGCACGGAGGGCCGGTCGACCACACGGTCGTACGCCAGAGAGTGTCTGCTATCTGGAAATGGCCCAGTGACCGGGCGGTCAACCGCTGGGCATTGCCCAGTTGGCGGTCGACCGGCCTTCTAAACGGTCAAAAAGTCGACCGTTGGCGGTCGACCGATAGCAGTACAGACTGCTGATTTGGACCCCAACGGTATATTTTGGAGCCTATATATATAGGGTTCCTTTGGGCTGTTTTCTACAAGATTTTCAAGTGGGTTTTCAAGCTAATTTTTTTGATCATCATTAGTTTATCTCCACTTGTTTATCAAAAGGAGAGATTTTCAAGAGTGTTTGTAAAAGGATTTTCTTGAGTTTTCACAACATATTCCATCCTTGCTTTTCTCACACACACTTGAGCTTTCATTGCTAAATCCATCCTATAGGAGAGAGTTATTGTAAGATTGTTTTTAGGTGATCAAGTGTTGTGATCACCAAAGACTTCATTCTTTGTATTTGAGGAGGCGGACTTGCGGGTTTACGTTATTTCGGATTCTAGTGAGAACTCGGTGTAGAGGTGCAGCCTCGGTAGTTTGCGTGCTTGCGGTGTGTATATTCTTGCGGGGGGAACAAGTGATGGGACTAGTGAGTCCAAGAGTTCTAATGTGAACTCCTTGTAGGTGTTGCGACACCTAGTGATCCGGTGGGATCATTTTAGTGGAAATCCTTCATAGTGTTGAAGGCGGGGACGTAGAGCAAGTGTGCTCGAACCTTAAAACAAATATCCCGGTTTGCGATTGCTCTCTCTATTTCTTACTTGTCTTATATCTTGCTTATGTTATTACTCATCATCTCTTATATGCTTGATATATTGTGTGCTTAATTGTTATATGCTTGGGATTGTTTACTCACACTTGTATTCAAACCAGAGAGAGCCATAGGGCACCTCAACTCTTGTCTAGAGGAATCTTGAGGAGTTAGTCCAGAGACCTTCACGAGGAATCCGGCTACACTCTTGTGTTATATGTGTTTAGATTAAGA
>JAVJIF010019291.1:0-13432 GCA_038442645.1 Agave tequilana | reverse complement strand
AGCTCTCAAGCCATTGTCGCGTCCTCCTCAAAGGGTAAATCGATTGTCACTGGAGGCACGGGGGCGCCAACCCCCTCCTCACCCCGACGTCCTCATCAAAGATGTCAGGGAAGCGCAATCGTCCCTGACCGCTTCAGCAGAGGCGGGAGGCAACAGACACAGAGCTTAGCTTCCCCCTGAGGGCCAACTCCTTCGAATACTCGCCAGCCTCCAGAAGCAATTGGATGAGTAGCAGGTAAAGCGGCCCGCAAATGTTAGCGGGCAGCCCATAAGCTGAGGAGGCCGCACTGGAGAGGGACGCATCGAATCGCATCTAGAATTATTTCTCGCCCAACTCGAGGTCCTGCGAAGGTCCTAGTCCTCTCATGACCGCAGGACTGGAGGGTCTCGAGATGACGAGTCATCACCTCACCCTGACAACTTGACCCGCGTCTGAAAACAGTCGGAGGCGCAACCGGTCCTACAGTCCCAGCGACGGCGAACACTCCGAGTCTTCGAATCACACAAGGCCTCGAAGATTCCTTACATCGAGGACATTGCCGAGTTGGTTCAAAAAACGCATCGAAAAAGCGAGCTGGCAACCTCGCCATGAGATGTAGGTGGGGAATCTGAAAATTTCCAGCTCCCCTCTTTCGACAGGAATCATGTCCCACCGTTTCCCGAGAAAGTTCGTGATGTCGAGCTTTAACCTCTACTCCGAAGCAACCGACTCCATCCAACATCTTCGGCACCACCAAGATAAGATGGTGATTTATTCGCACGACGACCTCCTCATGAGCCGAGTGTTCCTCTCCAGCCTTAAGGGCGTTGCCTCCGACTGGTTCTATTCTCTTCTAAGCCACTCGCTTCGAGAATTCGAGGAGGTTAGGCAAGCCTTCTACAATCAATTCGCTTCCCGACGCGAATTTAAGAAGAATAGCAATTACCTCCTCATCGTCAAGATGAAGCCCGAAGAGAGCCTCAAGCATTACGTCAGTTATGTTCAGAGCCTAAGGTATATAATTGCAACAAAGACGTTGCGGCGCGGCGTTCATCAGTGGGTTGCAAGTCACTCACTCCTTTTACAAGCACTTGGTAAAATATGAAGTCACCAAATTAAGGGACATCCTCTTTCGGATCCAGAATTACATTCAGATTGAAGATGCGACACGAAGCGCAGCCAATTTCTCCCCTAAGAAGGGCGGTGAGGGGGAAAAGCCGAAACCACAACATGCTGCACCCAAGAAAGTCAGAATCGAGCTTCCAGTGCCATCAACAAAAAGCCCCTCGGAACGGGCAAAGGCCAATAGAGAAGAAAAGGCACCATTCAAAATCTTTATCGACCACGTGTTCAGCGCCATTGTAGTGGTCAAGATCTGTTAACCCTAGAGATCGCGACACATGTCCCACCATACCAGAAGTACCTCAAGCAAACAACACGTCGAAGATGCCAAGCGGCTCACATGCAACCTGAGACACGTCCCAACTCCGAGGAAAGAACCCCGAGTCCCTTCTCACCCGACATCTGTGACTACCAGACTTCACTCTGACTCTTGCTCAACGACAAGGTTTTTTGGATCACAAGAACCGATTACACCTGCCACGAAATTCTAGCGTTCTAAATACTCCTCTATTCCAGCGGGGACGGGAATGGATAGTGGCAGATATCTCAGCATGCTAATCCTAACGATAAGCACAACAATCTAAACGGATATGGAAGGATCTTAACCGTAAATCATGAATCACGGAGAAAGATCTGCACCATCAGTTATATCACAAACAGCCTACTTATAAGCCAAGGATAAAAGGAAAAAAGAAAGACGAACACTTGTAATGAGAAAACCCTCTTGTAACACACAGAAAAAGATAGTGAATCATTCCTCTCCCCTTCTCATGGTTTTTCCCATTCTGGGTTCTCACATAAAAATCCCTATCTACGTCAGTTTGTTGATTAGATCTTTACATTCTGAATCATTCTAGGCAGGCCCCCTTTTTGCTTGTGATGTGAGATCGATCGTTGATCAATCGCCCAGGAAAATCTCCCCAAGAAATTAATGCTTGCATTGAGATATGAGTCCCAACGCTCAGATCTCTCCCTTACCAAACCCATCCTTCAAAAAAGCCTCTCCAACATCAATGATGGCCCCAAGAGACAAGCATCAGAGGCGCATCGTCCAAAGGTAAAGCGATCGAAGCCGCTGGGGGCACAGTCCCTCCGCCAACTACCGATCAATTGTGCACCATCGAAGATTCAAGTTCCTCATCGCAACAGGAGCCCATCACTGATGTCCAGTCCTCGCAACAACGTGAATATCATTTCCTTCAAACGCTCTACGAAATGAAAAAGCAGATGAAGGAACAACAGGCGCAATCAGATTGCAAACGAGAACGGGTGGCTCTCGACTACGAGAACATCATTCAGGAGCAAGAAAGATTGAGACTGCTCAACCAACAACTCTTGGCCCAAGTCGTAGCCCTTCAGAACAATTTAGCGCAACCGGAGGGCGACCCTGAGAGCAGCAGGTTTCCCAACATTCGCACCCTCGATGACCTGATCCAGAAGCGGATCAAAGAGGCCAGGCTGCTGGGCTGCCCAACTACCGCCAAGATCCACGAGTCTCCCCTCTCCAAAGAGATCAAACAGTGCGAGTTCCTGAAGTTCTCCACTCTAACATTCGACTACAACTCCGGAGAGACCAGTGCAGCATATCCGCCACTTTCGGGAAAAGATAGTGGGCCATTACCGCAACAGCCCCGTCTTGTGCCTCACCTTTCCTGCTAGCCTAAAAGTTATAGCCTCATACTGGTTCTACTCGTTGTCACCCCATTCACTCAACAACTTCGCTTTGGTGAAGTGATTGAAATGTTCCTCACCCAATACGTCTCCCGCTAAGAAGAGGCTAAGAGGAAAAGCCACCACCTCCTCTCTGTCAGAATGAGGCAAAGAGACAGCCACAAGTTGTACCTCAATTTCTTCCAGAATCAACTCACCAAAGTCTCCAACTGTGTGGAGGAAGTTGTTACCCTCGCATTCATCAGCGGGTTGCAAGTTGCTCACCCTCTGTACAAGCATCTCCTGAAGCACGTCGCCAAGATGAGCAAGATTCTTCCCCATGCTCAACCCTACATCCAACTCGAAAAGGCGATGAAGACTTCCTCCGACCACCCTGCAAAACCAAGCGACGGCGAAGAAAGTCAAAGTCTCCTCGGAAAGCTCCCGTCCATCCTCCAGATCGGCACCGGGGGGAGCCTGCTCACAAGAGGCAAGCGCTCTCGATCGCCTCCCCGAGTTCACTGTGAGACGATATGTCGATGGAACGCTTCACTCTGTTGAAGCTCCCGTCGATGAAGTCTGCAACACAATCAAAGATCAGCCATGGGTCTCCAACACAACCCTTCACTCCCTGGGTCGGAGTACTCTCCTACCACAAAGGCAAGGGGCACCAGACCATCCACTGTTGATCCCTCCGAAAGTACTTAGAGGAGCTCATAAAACAGGACTTTCTTAAAGAGTATGTCATCACTCTGGAAGCTGCTTCAGCACATCCGAACATCCAACCTCCAAGGTGTTGCACATGATCATGCAATACAAGGTACTCAACTGACTTCCCAAACCACTTACATGGGATGTATTCAATTTCAATCCATGTATTACATTTCTGAATAAAGTATTGTTTTATTCTCCTAACCATATATCCCTCTATTGCAGCTCACATCGATAACACACAACCGTCCTCTCGCCCCGAAGATGGAGACAGCCCACTCGGAGGCAGCAACGAGATTGTTCCATAATATACAACCGTCCTCTCGCCCCGAAGATGGAGATAATCTACTCGGAGACACAACAAGATTGCTCGACGACATACATACATCCAGACACCTCACAGATAGGATTTCCCTCACTAAGAGGCGATAATCAGACTTTTCCGCTGCTGGGATTTCCCCCACTCGGAGAAGTATTTGTATGTTCCACTGCTGGGATTTCCCCCACTTGGAGACGGCAAGCAGACCTGCCCACATGCTTTTCTCGATCATCCTACGGGAGTCGAAACCCTCCGCTGTGGGATTTCTCCCACTCTGTTGCAGGGATTTTCCCCTCTCAAAGCCCCCGTTTGATGATCCGCTGTTGGGATTTCCCCTACTCGGAACACAAATACTAGCCTATCGGTTCCTCTTTTTTGAACTAACGAGCAAATGAATACATCCATATTCCACAATGGAATTTCTACCGCTCAAGAGACAGCTCCGATGTGGGATGTCCCCCATACAGAGGATAACTCCGCTGTAGAGTTTGCCCCACGTTGGAGGTACTGGATCGTTACTCTGGGCATGGGCCCTTATCCAGAAGACGTGTCCAATCTGCCGATGGGTTGTACCCTCACTTTAGGCCACTTTTATGTAGGTACCGACGAGGATGCGACCGCCTGTATTTAGGTATATCATAAAGGTTTTCTTAATCAAATTATCCTCACAACGTACAAACCCTGTGTGGACGTACTCCAATTATTCTACGGAGGAAAGCGATGACAGGTATAATGTTTTAAATTCTTCAATGCTTGAACCTATGTTGCATTAGTTTTTTGTTTATCTATGTATCATCGTATGCTTGCATGCGCATTTTAACTGCTACACCCATTCCCCGATCTACGTACCCCGAGATGGATTAAACCCACTCGGAGGTGACTACAGATCATCCTACAACACTCCAATCACTCGGATTCTTAGCCTTGTTATAGAGATTTCCCCTTCTCAGAGCCCTGACAACATAGCTCCGTAGCAGGGATATCCACCACTCAAAAGTGACATCGAGCCAAACTCCATTGCAAGGATTTCTCCCTCTCGGAGGCTCAACTCTGTGGCTGGGATCTCCCCCACTCGGAGGCAAAAACTTACAGGTGTCACTGTGGAACAGTCACCACTCGGGAACCACACGTCAAACCATTTCAAACAAAACAACATTCCAAACACCTCTGAGTCAAAGCAATTCTCTGAGCAGACATCTAATTCCAAACAGTCACGAGACAATCCAAGCGAGATCCAAACAATACAGCCATTTCAATTCACTGCTTTATTATAAAATTTCTGATTACATCGATCCAAATACAAGCTTGGTTACATCTAACAAGAGTAATACAAGATCTATTACATGTTCGTGTTTTTCTTTGAAAGGAAAAACAGAAACGCTTTCTGCCACAACGTCCACGACAGCATCCAAGAGATGACTCCTAAACAAACAATCTACCACTTTCAAGAGGGCACTTTCAGGAGGGCAATGATGTTGAGAACTCCCAAGAAAATGCCAACACTGAAGATCACGTCTCAGACTGCAGACTGAACCCTGCAAGACAGTTATGATACCGACGCCAAGCCTGAAACTCTGAAGATGAACTCGGAGAGAGGCAGACAAAGCAACTCTCTAGTAGGGATCCCGGGGAATACCCCCATACCTCCCTCCAGTTGACTGTCGGTGAAGCAACGACATTCAACAGGAGTGCAGACGATCAAACCAAGGGATCAGAACCATCATCAAGCATGCCCTACGCTCCCCTCATACTGCTTTAAGGAAAGAGAGGTGTCAAGCCACAACTCTAAACCGGCCCGATCTAATCAAAGATCAGACGGACAGGCCAAGCAGAAACAAGAGCCCTATCTATCCTTCCTGATATCCGGGCCTCCTCGCGAAAATTGGCCTTCCTCGACGAGCCCATCGCAAAAACTGACGTTCCTCGACAATCGAACTCCTGACCTCAGGAGCGCAGCAACCGTCTCCATCCTTTCCCTCTCCTTCCTCCATCAGACAAAGAAGAAGGAAGACATCACAGCCTACCAGAAAGAGAATTTTGAAAGCAAGAACTTTTCAAAAGATGAGCAAATCTCCCCTCTCAGATCTGCCCTATTTATAAATGGGAAGGAAGCCCAAGCGTCTCCATTCAAAATTCCAATTCCCAAAAAACTAGTTCACGTCCCGAGATTTTCGGGTACGATAAAATCTTTAAGATACCAAGCATCGCTGCCGCATGATCTCACCCATTAAATGACTGGGATATTTGAAAAGACGCCAGCCTGGAGGCAGCTGTAGGCGCACAGTAATGAGCCTGATCCAAACTTGAAGTTTCCAGAAGAATACAGTACACTTAAATGCTTCCACCGATTTTGCTCTTTTGATTCCCCTCACACAACTCTCGCAATCACAAGGGCGAGGCATCTATAGTGGTCAAGATCTAGTTAACCACAGAGATCGCGACACGTGTCCCACCACACCAGAAGTACCTCAAACAGACAACACGCCCAAGATGTCAAGCGGCTCACATGCAACCCCGAGGAAAGAGTCTCAGATACAACCCCGAGACACGTCCCAACTCCGAGGAGAGGACCCTGAGTCCCTTCTCACCCCGACATCCGTGACTACCAGACTCTACCCTGACTCTTGCTGGACTCAGCTCAATAGTAAGGTTTCCAGATCGCAAGAACGAGTACACCTGCCACGAAATCCCCACGTTCTAAACACCCTTATTCCTGCGGAGATGGTTATAGATACTGACGGATATCTCGACATGCCAATCCCAACAATAAGCACAACAATCTAAATAGATATGGAAGGATCTTAGTCGCAGATCATAAATCACGAAGAAAGATATGCACCATCAGTTACATCACAAACAACCTACTTATAAGCCAAGAACAAAAGGAAAAAAGAAAGACGAACACTTACAATGAGAAACCCTCTTGTAACACAGAAAAAGATAGTGAATCCTTCCTCTCCTCTTCGTGGTTTTTTCCATTCTGGAGTGCCACGTAAAATCACTGTCTACATCTGTTTGCTGATTGGATCTTTACATTTCGAATCATTTTAGGCAGACCCCTTTTTACTTGTGGTATGAGATCGACTGACGCACAGGAAAATCTCCTCCACAGCCATCAAGGACCAACCTTGAATGAGGTGCCCGAGGTCGCTCTCGCCTAACCCGAAAGGTCCAGGGGCTGAAGAGTACTGCGCCTTTCATGATGGTATGAGCCACCGAGTCATTGATTATCGGTACCTTCAGAAAGAGCTCCAGAAGCTAGTGAATAAGGGAATCTCAAAAAGTTCATCCTTAACCCCTGGCAGCCCCGAGGCCAGGGTGCAGAGAGATGTCTCCGAGACTTCACAATCGGACGGTCGGGCAACTCAACCCCTAATCCACTATCGAAAAGTAAATGCCATCTTCGGCACCTCTCTGATAGAGGATACCACTGCGAAGGAGAGGGCCATTTACGTCAACATGGCCCATCGGATAGTCCTGACAGGCCCACCATCGACCCCGAGTAGGCCGATCATCTTCTCCAATGCAGACGCCCACGCCGTCCTTTTCTCGCACGACGACGCTCTGGTGTCACCATGCACATGGGGAATTGTCGAGTGTCCAAGATCTTCGTCGACGCCGAGTGCAGCGTCAACATCTTGTATGGGGCGTCCTAGACAGGATAAAGGACAACCTGAAGATGGCCCGAGCCATGTCAACCTACAAACCCGGTCTCATCTATACGAGTTTGATGGTAACGACACTTACTCTCCTGGCACGGTCGCACTCCCGATTCGGACGAACTCGTACAACATCGTCACAGAGTTTTACATGATCGACGTGGAATATCCACACAACACCATCCTCGAGAGGCTTTAATCAACATAATAAAGATCATCCCATCGAGTTACCACCGCTTCTGCAGTATCCTACTCCAACAGGAACCGCGGGCATACAGGGGGATCAAGCGATGTCCCGCAGTATACGAGCAATTACCAAGAAAAAGTAGGGCTAGGTGTCGAAGGTTGCCAAGGCGGCCACCGATGGTGATTCCCCTGCGGGGAAGACAAAATGAATTGTTGATCAATAGCAATCACAAAACGGCTCCGACTCCGCCAACGGGTCGGGAAGTCCAGACAAGTCGGAAGAGGAAGCCAAACTATTTCATATGGATCTCCTGCATCCGGAACGAGCTTCCCGCCGACGAGAAGGTCCTATTCAAGCAATTTCTCTCCAACAACCTGGTCGTGTTCGCGTGGGCTCCTACCGACATGCCGAGCATCGACCCAGCCATCATCTGCAACCGACTCGCCATCAATCCCGGGTCAAGCCAGTGAAGCAGAAGCCAAGAAAGATGAATGAGCGAAGCTAAGCTCTCAGCGATGAGGTCGACCGGCTACTCCGAGCCGGCTTCATCGAGAGATGTTCTACATGGACTGACTCGCTAATCCAGTCCTGGTAAAGAAGAAGAACGGCAAGTGGAGAGCGTGCATCGACTTCACTAAACTCAATGAAGCATGTCCTAAAGACAACTTCCCCCTTCCGAAGATAGACCAGCTCGTCGAGGCCCCAGTGGGGCATGAGCTATTTAATTTCATGGATGCCTATTCGGGCTACAGCCAGGTCAAAATGTACTAGCTAAACGAGTACAAGACCCCTTTCCCTACAGGCTGGGAAATTTTCTGCTACAAGATCATGCCCTTTGGATTAAAGAACGCCAGAGCCCCTTCCAGCGGATGATCGATCGAGTGTTCAAAGATCTGATCGGCATATTATGGAGGTGTATACATCGACGACATGCTTTTGAAGAGCGTCCGACGTTCTGACCATCTTCGCCACCTGAGTGAAGCGTTCGATCTCCTCCAGAAGTACCAAGTGAAGCTAAATCCGGAGAAATGCACCTTCGGAGCAGTCTCCTGAAAGTTCTTGGGGTATCTAGTCACTCAATGGGGTATAAAGGCCAACCCCGACCAGGTACCTGTGATCTTAAGCATGAATTTGCCGACGTGCGTCAAGGAGGTACAGATACTGAATGGGCGCCTCGCAGCTATGAATAGGTTGATCCACAGACAAATATAAACTATTCTTTCAAACATTGAAGAAAATGCAGGGGCGCATTCCAAGGACTGAAGAGGTATCTCACCTTCCCGCCACTCTTGTCCAAGCCAGTCACCGGGAAGACATTGTTCCTCTATCTCGCCGTGTCAGAGTCCGCTGTGAGCAGGGATCTGGTTCGTGAGGATGAAGGCATTCAAAAATCGGTGTACTATGTCAGCGGGTCGCTGACCAGAACCCAGACCAGGTATCAAAGGATGAAAAATTGGTTCTCGCCCTCTTCGTCACGTTGAGAAAGCTGAGACATTACTTTCAATTCTTTCCGATTACCGTGCTGACAGAGCATCCTCTGCGGAGCATCAATGAGAACCCGAAAGTCACTGGGCAGATAGCAAAATGGGCGGTAAAGCTGAACCCGTAGGCATCTAATATGAGCCTAGGACGGGTTCAAAGGGCAAGTCCTGGCAGACTTCATCGCAGAGTTCACCCAGGGAGCTCCGACATAAAGCGACTCGCGGGAAGGGTGGATTCTTACCGTCGATGGGGGCTCAAACAGTAAGGACAGGAGTCGAGGTCGTCCTCACCGCCTCCGAGGGCTCCATCATCGAACAGTCCTTCACACTCGGCTTCCCTGCCACGAACAACAAGGTCGAGTAGAAGTTGTCATCGCTGAGCTGAGAATGACAGCCACCCTCCGAATCACTGGGCGCGAGGTCTGCTGCGACTCGATGCTGGTGGTTTGCCAAGTCAACGGGAAATATGCGATCAAAGACGAATGGATGAAGGCATACTTGCAATTTGTCGTCAGCTTAAGAGTCAAGTTTCCCCGCTGTGACTTCAAACAAATTCCATGGTCCGAGAACAATCATGCCAACTCCTTGGCCAACTTAGCATCAACAACCGAGTATCAGTTCCAGCAAGAGATTCCTGTCGAGATATCCCAACTCCGAGGATCCAACGGCCTGACAAAGAGATCCTCTGCCTAGACACCTCACCGGGGTGGAGAAACTCCATTATCGCCTATCTGAAAGATGGGGCCCTGCCCAATGACAAGTATCCTACAGGATCATCGCCACTCCGAGGACTTCAATCTTGGAGGTCGAATCACAGAACTACAGCTCTTCACGGGCCCCTCACTGAGCCTGATGCCTAAGGATCCACCAGCCACAGTCTGGGGACCTCAGGCCCGGAGACACCAGGCTCATCGGCATCCCAAGTGGGTCCACTTGGCGTCTCCGGGCTCATCAGCATCCCAAGTGGGTCCACTTGGCGCCAAGAAGTTTACTAGCATCAAGGCATTCTCCAGAAAAAGGAGATCACGCTCTCAACAGTCTCGCTTGGCTATAATCAATAATGAGACAACACAGAAAGCAAACGAAAAATAAAGAGAGACAAGATACTCAATAAAATTTCCATTAACAGAAGAAGAAATTACACAGCGACAAGATTGAGATCACTCAAGCACTCACGGCGTCTTGATGCGCCTCGGCAACTCTGGAGCTCAGATCCGTCCCATTATCTCGGGGAAGCCCCTCGAGGATTTGCTCAATGAGGGAGCTTCTGACATCGAGGGGATACCTCGACGCTTTACTTCGCCTCCATCATTGTACCTATCACGGTGTTTCTGAAACTCGAAGACTTTGACCTGCTTCTACAGCCTCTCGGTGTCTTCATCCTGCTTCTCGGCCTCCTCCCTCTCAGAGTCACCTTTTGCAGGTCAAGTTGGAGTCTTGCATTCTCCGCCTGAAAAGTAGACCTCTCGCACTCCAGCTTTGCCTTCCTCTCCACAGCAAGCTAGCTGGCGGCTCCCAACTGCTTGAAAGCGCCTAAAGCTCGGAGTCTTTCTCGAGCTCCAACCTTTCCTTCTCCAGTTTCCCCTGGAACAAGTCTAACTAGCCCTTCTGCCCTCGTCGGGCCGCCAACTCGCGGTCCAATTCGGCCCGAAGACCAATGAGCTTGTCATCCGCCTGTCTCCTGGCGGGCAACGCGTCAATCCTCTCCAGGAGCTCCGCATTGACCCTCTCCCTTCCTGCCAAGGTGACCTGCTGGATCTTCAGGAGCTCAACAGCGAACACGGCGTTTTGCAAAAGGATGAATTGAGATTGAGCCAAACGTTTACAAGAGATGACCTATTATCTAAACCAGACAGAGCTTACCCGGAAGAAGTTATTCTGCCATGTCCTCAACTGGTCGGGAGCCCCCTGAATTCCTCTAGCACTAGGAGGAAATCATCGTGTTCCAGGGGCACCTCGCCGCCTCCAGGTCGCAGGAGCAATCTGGGTCCACTACTCGAGGTAAGAGGCTCGAGATCAGCAACAGCGCCCTCTGTGTCGACGCACACTGCTCTGAGCCCCGATGATGAGTCAAGACGGAGCGAAGTCAGGGCGGACCTCATCATCGGATGAACGACCCCGGATTAACCTTCGTGGGCACCGTCTCCTCTTGAGCCTCGGAGTCTGAGGACGAGATAAAGATGGGCACCTTCGACGCCAAATTTGCGTCAAGAGGATCGAACGGCTCTGGCTCTCTCCACACTTTGGTCGCAGCACTCAAAGCGACTCTCCCTCCCCGCTCATCTTCCTCCACAGGGCTGGAAACCTCGAGGTCAGCGCCACCGACTAGCTCTATCGCCAACCTTTCCTCGTCAAAGGTGAAGATGACATTGCACTTCTTCTGCAATATCAATAAGGACTAACACCTGACAAAGCTCATAGACACAATGATATAATCACCGCTTACCCGTTTGCAAGCCGCAACACAAGAAGACGTTGGCGCTCCCCTCCACTTTAACCTCCCCTCTCAGTTTGGTCGCCTCCGGGGGCGGATCCCGAGCCTCGAAGACGTATCACCCGATGGAGGCTTTGCATCCTCTTCACCAGCGGAGGTGGAGGACAGGTCATCCCGACTCGTCGTTGATAGCCTCGGAGAAGCAGGAGACAGCTTCCCTCGTCGGGGACTCTGCCTCCTCTTCGACTGGGAGACCGCCGCCGCCTCATCTCGAGCCGACGTCAATGATCTCGGGACCTCCAGGGGCACCACGAGTTTGGCCAGGTCAGCAGCCAAATTTAAAAGTTTTTGGACCCTCTCCTGAACCACGCGGGAAACCGACGCGCTCACATGCCGGATCGGGTTTCTGCTCCATCACGTTAGGACCTTCCCACGATCCTCCTCTGTGGCAGCTTCTCAGGATCCAACAATCTTGATAACTAAATCATGCCACCCGTGATTGTTGTCGGACTGGTTGATAATCAGTCTGTCACAGCCCTTCTAGGGAACGAAGGAACAGGTGTCCTGAGCGCTATTCCTCATCATATATAACGCGCCGAACTCCTCGCGCCCGCACGCCTCCGGAAGAAAGCAATTACAGAGGGCCTCGAAGCCCAAGAGGATACGCCAAGCGCCCACTGCATGGCTCAAAGTTGCGGTCTCAGCCGCCGACTCGGCGGGCACTGTTCTAGAGACGACTCAGCGTCGCGGAACGAACTCAGGCGATATGCGTAAAACACTACAAATAAAGCTCAAAAATTCTAAAAAAATCACTGTAAAGAAATAGAAAACTCTAGTAGATTGCATTAACATAAGAGAAGGTACAAGGTATATATAGAAGACAAGGTGAGTATATGGGTAACAACCCAATAACCGAATACTAATAACTAATCTTAACATTCCCCCTCAAGCTGAAGCATAAAGATCTAACATGCCCAGCCAGTTACAAAGACTAGTAAAATATCTTCTAAACAAAGTTTTTCTAAATAAAAATTTAAGAAACAAATACGAAATTGATAATCTTATGCGACACTGCTGAATCTTCGATGTAGACGATGAAGTTGCCATTAAAACAAACCTCTATACAAAAGTTAATATGCATCACCATCTTGGATACAAATAGGATTTTAGATCTTCCTAAACTCAGTAGAAAGAGAGATTTGAGAGATCCTCGAACTCAGTAGGAGATGTTTTGGGAGGTCCTCAAACTCAGTAGTAATAGATACCCGCGGTAGATGTAGAATCAATCAGTAGCAATAGAGATAGGTAAGAATAACAAAAGTAGCCAACAACACCATCTGATGATTCAACAGCAACAGAAGTTAATGACGAAAGATAATAGATGAGGCAACATTTGATGACGGCTAGGGTTTTGAAACTTGAAGGAGAAAGACACTTTTTTTATGAACAGTACCCACAAATACTATATAGAGAAATAGAAAACCCTAGAAGTAGATTGCATTAACATAAGCGAAGGTACAAGATATATAAAGAAGACAAGGTGGGTATATGGGTAACAACCCAACAAGCATAACTAATCTTAACATCACGATAAATCTTTAAAAATGTAGAGATTAATTTTTATGTATCACATGTCCAAAATAAGTGTTTTGAGAGATAATTTGGAAAATATGATGATTCTGGAGGGTAAATTTAAAAAATAAGGTAATTTGAGGGTCAATTTATAAATATGAAAGATTTGAAGGGTAAAATGAGAAAAACCAAAAAAATTATAAAATATATAAAGAGAGAGAAGAGAGAGATCCAATCAAATCTCTCCCTCATCTCTCCCTCTCTCCCCCGATCAGATCTCTCCCCTATCCCGCCCTCTGATCTCTCTCCCCCTCCCC